>JAMKCH010001245.1:0-66046 GCA_023653785.1 Ophioderma brevispina
AAGTTATATGCAATATTATTGTGCATTTATATCCTAAACTACAACAACCATAGTACAAAATCAATGGAACATAGAGGCCTATAACAATTTTAAGTATAGAATCAGACTCATACTTAGTCCATGGTAGTGAAAAGTGGGGGGGCCATGGCCACTGGCCCCCACTGTTCTGCTGACTGGACTGAAAGTCAAATTTGATCCCCAATTTGAGACTTGTAGAGTCAGAGTTTGAATTTGAAACCTAAACGCAATAATAGCACATTTTTTTAAAAAGAGTGCCCCCCAATTTTCCAAAAATGTTTAGTTTTTCATGGTTGCATTGGGACTGGCCAGTAAACATACCTGTGAATGGTTAAGCTTGGACTTGTCATGGTTCAAATGAAGGAATTTTGTAATTAAAATTAATATTGGAGATCTCCGATAATAATTCAATGGCTGTTAGAAACGGCCTTCCAATATGACATAGCCGGGAATAGCACATATACATGTCTTATGCTCACCATTAGGTTTTCGAGGGTTGTGTTCATATTAAAAATTGTTCTGTTTACCTAAATTTATATAAATGTTGCCTTACATACATATATGAGCTTTATGAGATGTTTACATTTGAGTAATGAATAGATTTTCTTAGTAGAAATATTAAACATCCACATTTTCCTCAAAGCGTATTATACAGCAGATTAAAGAATTCTTTAATATTCTTTCATTGCTGATTACGACGTCCTTCTGTTTGCAACCCTCGATTTGTTTTATGGTTTAGGCAGTCTAGTTCGAGGTCATTTTTCTCGAGGTGGCCATATTTCAAAGCATGACGTACATAAACTTAGCAGTTCCAGCCCTGCCGTTACGCACAATCTTGGGCGCCTCAGAGGCCATTCAATACTCCTAATCTACCAAGAAACTCGCGCCCTGGTAGTATTTTTGCGACAATACATTCTCGCTATTAAGTGCTACTCTGTGTGTCGCGTAGCGCACAGTGCTCTCATTTGCAGGTATATTTTCCTAGTATTACCAAATTACCAATTACCAACTTTGCAAATATCAAAATATTAAAAGTGTGCTGGTTTTTCTTTAAAATGGATTCCTTAAAGCTTCCACCAGGCTCATTTTTTTTTTTTTTGGTACAGATGTTTACCCAACCAAAATACAATTATCCCTCTCCCTGGGTAAATATTGATATAAGCATCCTCTGCTCAGGATCATCAATGATCATTTGAAGGATAATAGCTTGATATTGCATGTTAACAGCTATGAAATGAAGCATTCTACTACCCCAATTTTTTCCCTATAATACTAAGTGGGTGACAGTACATCTAAAAGTTTCCCTCACGGAGTATAGTCATTAGTCCATAGTGGAATGTGTATTAATGTTTTTGGTTTAAGGTTTTTTCATAACAAAAAAGTTTTAGACAACCAATTTTTTCTAATACAGAATTTTCATGGAGAAATCTTCAAATCATGGGTGTCATTTTTAAAATGTGTTCTTGGGGTGTTTAGAAAGTGGGCAAAATTTTTTGTTTTTTTTTAATTTATTGATTTTTTTAAATCCCGTTTTAAAATTGATACGCGAAATACTGATTCAGGTTGCTCATAGGTTTTTAAAAAGGTATAGTTTTTTGCCATATTTCCGACCTTTGTTTTAGTACAATAACTCAAGAAAGTTCAAGGTAATTATTTAGAGAATGGTCGATTTGTGAACTGGTTTTAAAATCGTTCATTGGGTCATACTAAATGAGAAAATGTATATGATTCGTGTTTCACCTTTTAATGAGACTTTTTAACAGATATGACTAGTGGTCTCCCCAGCGGGTTGAAGGTATTTTGCGAGTCGCGAGTTGCAAGTTGCGAGTACGAGTTGCGAGTCCTGAATGTGAGTTGCGAGTGGCGAGTTCATGACTGCGATTTGGATTTTTGCGAGTTGAAATATTCGAGTTGCGAGTTCCTCGTTTTGCGAGTTGCAAATATGTAAGAAGCTTATTTCTATTTTTTGTTTTCTAACTCTCAAAATGTAAACGGATTGAAATTGTACTCCCACAAAGAGTGAAAAATTCTTGTTAAATCACTCCAATAGAGTACTTTGTACTTAAAAAGTGTGAATTTCCACCCAAAAGAGACAATCACTCCAAAAAGAGTGGATTCCCGTTCCCCTCTATTCTGTGTTATCCTTCGTTGACGACGTCTCTAAAGGTGTTGTCCCCCTCATTAACTCCTCAACCGATGGGAAATTCACAACCCTTTTGGAGTGATATTTCAAATCACCCTTTTTGGAGTAAAAATTTTGTGTTCTTTTAAGTAAAACAACTCACTTTGGAGAGGTTTACAAGAGTTTCACTCTTGTTGGTATTTGAAATTTTTCAATCTTTGCATTTAGATCAGTGACGAAAATTTAGCTATACAATAATACAAATGAACTGGTTGCTTGTTTATTGCATGTTGTTTTGATAATGGTCATATTCAGTTGTACATTTTTGCCTTTTCATTTAGGTATAACTGCATACTTCTACTCTTGCACCTAGTCTGCATCATGTGCTTTATATAGTCTTTTTTCCGTTAACAAAATAAGGCACATGCTACATAGGTTGAAGGGTAAAATGTACTTAATGCCTACTTTTAGTGCATGTATCTTTTCGTAGTTCACTAAATTTGAGAAACTGCCTGTGGTCAAAATGTATTGCGATTTGTGATATTTTACAAACATAAATCTTGCCATCTTTTTTACTCCTTTGTCCCTCCACAGATACATAACCCTGATTTACCCTAACCCTGCCCAAGTAATATGTGAACTCCCAATCCTAACCTTAATTTTTTTTTAAGAGTGCCCCTCCAATTTTCAAATTTCCCCCCACTAGTAGACTAGGTCCTGTCGAATAACAATATAAAAAAATGTGTATTTGTCATAGCTGCCACCTACCAAATGACCTTAATACTTGACTTGCCTGAACTTGAAAGATGTGATTTTTTACACGGTACGTGTAGGAAGCTGAAATCAAGCTGATTCAGAGATTTCCGCGATGAGGGCGCACTCATTTTCATATATCATGTGTTTTTGGCATATAATGCTTGTAACCATATAATAATCACTGGTGGAAATAACAAGCCAGCTCAAAAATCACAGTCCGCTTCATATAGAAATCACAATTTGTTATAAAATTGCGGATTCCGGAAATTTGTTATACCACGGTATCCCATGGCACTTCTACTGTGGCATAAATGTTTACTGCATGAAACGAACATCCATTCACCTCTTACTTTGGAATTAAGGATTTTACATTAATATCTTTATTGTAGATGTCTATTTTTAAATTTTTACACAAAATTATTTCGAAATCTCTGACTGAGTCGGCCTTTAGGTCGGAAGACACAAGGGATCACTTTGTCCCCTGTTTTGTTGTCTGTTGTTGGATGTCTGTTGACTTGTTGTTGAACGAAAAGGGTTACCTTTCCCTCTATATCCGCATACTTCAATGTATTTAAACCAACCTTGAATCATAGGATGGCAGCATGGGATACCTCATTGCTGATGAGTCAATGGTCACATACCACGGTCAAAGGTCATGTAAGGTCAAGTTGTTAAATATAGGCAGAAAATGGTAATCAATTGACTTCAATTGAAAAGTTGAAATTCCAATTTGAACCAAACTTGAGTCATAGGTGCTGTTTTGGGATCCCTCATTTATTGATGAGGTCAAAAGGTCACATTGGCCAGTCAAGGTCAATATGATGCCTGTCATTACAAACCACAACGGCAGACGACACATGCGGTCCGAGGACCGATGTATTTTTTTTTTCCCTTGGCCTAAAAGAAGCTCCTGTATATTATATTGTGATAATTTTGTGTGCAATATATTGTATTCTTTCAAGGATTTTTACATATTTCAGAAGAAATTCAACACCTCTACTACTACTCTAACCCTAATTTATCAATTAAAAGGATACCTGTTGGATTCCTAAAATAAGCATCTTTTTTTGGTTTTTGTTTGTGAAATGTTGTTTTGCTAGTATCTTGTGTAAATCTTGTTTTGGGGGTCTGATCACCTCTGGCCTTCGGCCTTTTCGATCACATCCCCTCTAGTTCTCTGTATTTTAATGTTTTTTAAAAAATATATTTGGTCCTAGCTTGATGATGTGGAAATAAATACTAATATGAATCGATGAATATGAATATGCTATTCACTTTTTTCCTCCCTTAAAATCATAAACCCATGATAGCCTGGCTACAACAGCTGCATGTTCCTAGTTTTGATCTCACCTGGGCATGTAGCCTATCGGTATGTCTTTATAAATGCAATAATAAATAATTTGTTTTGTACAGTTCATTAAATGGCGGTCAGCTAACTGTGACAATGAACAGATCATTTACATCATTCAATCTTGAAAACCCATCCAATGCAACTTTCCTTCACTGAGTTTTACATTATGTATGTGTCTCTATTATGCCCTTTGACACCATGTTGAAACTCCAAATTCAATAACTACGAGAGCTTTTGGGGGCAGACAACCTTTTTTTCCACCCCGGCGCTCTCAGCCATGCACATTTCCCCCTCTAAATTTGGTCAAAAATTTAAATTTGGCTATTATTCAAGCAACCAAAAATTTGTTAGGGTTGGATTCTCATGATATACTAGTAGGATCAATGACACACCAGGATATTGTTTGAAATTGTAGGTGAAATGCGATTATTGATGAATGAAACAAATGCAGAACAAATTTTTCAAATAGGTGTTACGAAATAATTCACCAAATGTGGTTTCAGTTTCTCTACTAATTTGTAGATTGTACCAGTGTACAGGGACTGATTTTGGGAGTGTAGAAAATGGAGTAATATACCCGAATAACTTTTAGAGAAAACTACAAATCCCCCTACCCCATTAGATTTTTTGAGGAAAGTTTGATCTTCTTTACTACAGTCAAGTTAAAGGTCCATTGCTATCGCTAATAGCCGCGTCCCAGAAGCCCTAGATTTTTACCGGAAGATGGTCCAACATTTTTGTATCAGAAGAAATCTACTATTTTCTCATTTACCCTGTGAATCTGCAGCCAAGGATGTTTTGGTTGGAAATTAAGAGTCAAAATGGCCCCAATTGGTTGACCAATGTTAATTTTCACAGTACTCTATGGGCTTACCAAATCACCTTTTAGCTCCGCGCATCAGACGGTTGAAATGTCGTGCAAAACTTTCTAATGGGTTTTTGGAGTGAGGGTCAATCTATCAGATGAAAACTTCATATCCTTAAATCAGGCCATCCTCCTTAAGCCACATGGTGTCAGGGTATGTCTGAGCTTGATTGAGCTTATTCCCTTAACTCGTCTCGATCCACACCTCACCTCCTGTTTATTGCACTGTGATTATGTGGTGTACTAATGAACATATGCAGCTTTTTGTTGTGGGTTGTTAGAAACAACACATTTCTTGTATTCTATAAAAGAGTCCACTCTCATACCACACACTAGAGCGCCTCTATACGGGTTCTACCAAAATGACAAGCTTTGCCAATTTGCAGGTCATGAGGTTACTAACTCAACTAAGACCAACTCTCATGGGTGCTTTTTGGTTCTGATAGAAAAAGATCGAGCTATCCTCTTTGTTCCATCCAGCTCATTCATCATGTCATAATAACATTTATATATTGAACACTTGTAGACTTCTAGTATTTTGGCTAAGAAGTGTCACTAAAGGTGACACAGAGTGAATTATGCCTTTATTTCAATTGTATTGGATCAAATACTAATAGAAATTCACAAAGTTTGGTAACAAAGCCATTTTAAGCTCACTCTTCTCAGATGGGGATATATTTGAAGACTTTGATTACATCATTTTATCGATGTGTAAATCTCTCAGTACACTTGCAGAAAGGGTGATATAACAAAAACTGCCTTTGTTTTAGTCACAATTAGTTTTGTCCAAAAGTCATAAGGTTATTGCAAGTACAATGATGGAAACTGAATAACTGATACAATGTAAACTTTGTATGTATGCTGTATAGAAATCATAATGTGAAATTAGTGATGGAACCCTGTATGGCTTAAAATGAATGAAGAAAGCAACTCGCAAATACTACGAACTCGCAACTCGCCATGTAAACGAACTCGCAAATTTTCAACTCGCAAAATCGCCATCTCGCAACTCGCAATTCAGGAACTCGCAACTCACCACTCGCAAATCCACTCGCAAACTCAACTCGCCAACTCGCACTTTAAACCCACAACTCGCATTCAGGAACTCGCAACCCGAACTCGCAAATCGTAACTCGCAACTCGCACTCGCAGCTCGCACCTACTCGCGTACTCGCAACACGCAGATTATCCAAACCCCCCTAGACCCTTGTAGACCCACGCTATTTGCCTCTGTTTTTTTTAATTATCTACCAAACGAACAATTTGGCATCCCCAATTTTAAAACAAACCAATATCTGAAATTTTAACACCCTGTGTGACCTTTGAACTCGTTTTGCCTTGTAACTCTTGTACTATACCCTCAGGGCATGGCAAATATACCTTTCTGTATCCTGCAAGGTACTGAACATGATGGAATACACATTTTGTCCCCTTTTATATTTTGACCCCTGTAGAACCTTGTAACATTTTGCCATAACATTTAAAAAGAAAACATTTACAAAAAAAAAATGACACCCATGATTGTTTTGAGCGTCATACAATTTTTTGATTTTAGAAACTTTGTTGCAAGATTGTATATGAAAATTTCACAAATCCAGTTCCACAGTACTACATGCCACTGTTTGTAACTACTACATTGGTAATAGAAAGCAAAAACTGACCCAGAGTGAGACGATAGTCTGGAGAAATGCTGGTTATAAGCCTGTATTGTAACCCCAAATGGTTCACAACACCACAAATCAGTATCAAGTATCTGCAGTACTTCCACACTCCGGACATGTGGAGATTCTTCTTGAATTCCTGGTACCATCTTCATCGCAGAACATGTCATTGGAGATTTCACTTAGGAAGGATGTCTTCAAAGTTAAGATTTTATTGTACCGTAGTCACTCATAATTCTTTTGAATTTCAAGAATGAATGTACGTGAACCACTATCAAGTGAGCATAGACCTACCATATTATGTGGCTTTATTTCTACAAAATGAGAATAAAGTCACCCGTGCACTTTTTGACGCAAATGGATGTTGTGCCTTTTGGATAGAGCTATTCAGTAGACATCAATTATACAAATAGCTCTCAATGACTTTGGCAGTCTGGTCTCTGTTGGGACTTCGGCAAAAGATGTAAATGACCCTATTTTAGGCATTTTATTTCGCCCCATTCTCCCACCTGGCCTTCCAATTTTCCCACAAATTGAAGTTTATGGTAGGCAGTTCAAGTGAAAATAGGTCTGCATCGTGGGTTTAAAATGTATTTTATTGTGAAAGAGAGACTCTTCAGCAACTCATAAACGTCGCATTTTTTGAAATCGACTTCCGTTGCAAGTTATTACTGTTTATACTTGTACATAATAGTCATTTGGAGAACAAAGTGTCAAAGGGCAAGTCTTATTTTCTTATTTTGCCATGGTCACCGTGGTACTGTCGTCTTTCAACACAAAAATATGTACCGACTTTAAATATACAATGTACACTTTATTTTTTTTAGTTTATGTTCCTGATATATGTACCTCAGATTATATAACATTGCAAGCAATTAATTTTAATCATTTTTGAGGAAAAATGTTTAAATTTTGTGTTTTTCAATGAAAAGGAAAACAACGATTTCTTAATATAGATGTACTTTAAGAGAAACTTGCACACTATCATTCTGCAACTTGCAGGATTTTCTCTTAATACACTCACATACAGAATTTTGCAGTCTATTCGATAGCCTTACTTTACCCTAATTAGCATATTTTGACCAAAAATGAGCAAAATTTGTATTTTTTTAAATCCCAATACAAACAATCTGAAAATTTAAGGAATTTTTCTATAAGCATAAACAAACATAATTATGAACCACGTGAGCCCAATAATGCTCTTAAATTGGTCTAATGAATATATTTTAACCAAAAATGTGCAAAATTTAATAAGAGTTTTGTTATTTTCTTGCATTTTGTGAGAAGTTTATAAGCGATCAGTCTGAAATTTTCATGGTTTTCCATTCAAACCTTTACCAACACAACTATGAAAAGAGTGAGTTGTATCAAATGTTACAAAGGCCTAATTTGCATATTGTGGCAAAAAATGGGCATAATTTGAGATTTTTCATTAAATTTTGCATTTTGTGGGAAGTTTACAAGCTATCAATCTGTAATTTTCATGTGTTCTTCTTCAAACCTGTACAAACAGAACTTTGTACATAGTGATTTGAAAATATATTTCATGACCTAATTTACATATTTTTATCAAAATGCGAAAAATGTATATTTAGGCTGTTAAGACTTCCCCTTTTTCAGCATCATTGTCCCCCAAAGACGCCATATTTTACAGGTTTACCACTCTCACCCAAAGACCCCTTTTTTTTGGGGGGGGAGAGAATTTTGAAAATCTTCACCAAATAACCCTACTTTTTTAAAAATGACTTTTTTTTTATAATTTAGCAAATGTGTCATCCAAATAACCCCAATTTGGCTGTCTCTCACCCAAAGACCTCTATTTTTTATATGTCACCGAATGCCTCTGGGTTTGAAATCGCTAGCCTTACACCCGTAAGAATTTCATATTGGAGTGCCACCCCACCCCCCACCCCCTTGTGAAAATGTTTTAAAATTTACTAAGGGCGGGGTCATTATTTACGCCAGGGGAAATGGAGGAATTGAGGGGAATGCGAAGAAAATTGTAAGCGAGAGAGTGCAAAATGAAATTTTCATCAAGAAGCGAAGAGGAACAATGAACTTTCAAGGGGAATGTGATTTTTTAACGGAAGCGAGGGGGGAATGCGACATTTTTCGCTGAAAAACATTGAAATCCTCCATTTATGACCGTTGCCTAATGTAATTAATAATCCTTCAAGAATCAATTGAGGGACCTGCTATAAGGGCATGGGCAGACGGTCTAATCAAACAAGTGTGAAATTTTGGCGGATTTATAATGGAAATATATTTGGTTTTAAAATGCTTCATTCTACATACATCGAAGCCCATACCTCGCTACGAAAGTATTACATACTTCATATTTCACTGAGATACAAATTATTTCGGGATCTTTACATCACAACTGTCAAACAGCACAGCACCACCATGTGGGCACCACATACTGCGTTAGGGTTGTCATATCAAGTTTGGCATGCAAGCTGGTTTCTTGGTGGCACTTTATGCATTGCTCATATTTGTCTTCTTTTTGGAGAGCTGTTAGCGATCAAATTGCTTTGTAAAAAAATACAAAAATTCTTTGATCAATATGTAATCTCGCAAATCTTGTTGATTTTCTGGAAATATTTTCGTTGTGGAGAAAAAAAATTGTGAATTTTTCAAAAATCCATATCTCAGGAACCACGCATCTGATTCACAATCAACAAATGCCCAGCTTTAGCTTGTCATCAGAACTTTCCAAAAACCCACACTCTGAAGGCCTGTAACCAGTCGCAACACTCCGATTTACACATTTCGTCAGTCACCGTTAGTCAACTTAAATGCTAAACTCATCAAAAGTGGTGCCAAGGGCGTGGTCTATGTTTACCATGCATTTCCAATGGAGCGTTGAAAGGTGCTCGAAAACTTGCTCATTTTGTGAGATGACTTATCAAGGTATCTCACGCGATAGCTACCAACCTACATCATATTTTTCATTTCCGTTTTAAAATGTTAGAGGGAAGATATGCTGCGACAACATATTTGAGCGGGAATGACATTGGGATCAGCATTATTTGGAATTAAATTGATTTCTGTAGAATTTGTTTGCTCTCTACGCACCACACACACACACAGACGTTCAGTGCAGTAGATCGTTCACCGATTACGTAACAGGTAACTGAACTGCCTATTTATGTGCATGCCCTTGAATATGCTCAAAATCACAGACTAAAGCATACAGCAGAAACACTTATCATGTGCCGGGGGGGAGGATACCCAATGTTCGATACTAGAGTTGGGATTTTGGAGGTTGCTGAGTTCCTGTGGAGCTCTATGGAAAAAATCCCTAAATCGGCATTAATATGCCCGATTGATTCCTCCAAAACCGCTCTATGAATTCCTTTAATTTTTACCATACGGAAAGCAGACATCATTATTTTTAAAGTGACAGGAGGAGATTTTTTAGGATACGAATTTCTCTCAAATTTCACTGGATCAGTTGTAGATCCAGGCTGCAGTGGAATAGTTTTGCCGGGAGTACTGCGAATTCGTCCACAGCTCAAGGGAATTCGGTTAGTGCTACTTTAAACAACAATACCTCTACCTCTACCAACCCATCCATTCCATCAGCACAAGGTCAACAGCAGCAGCCGCAAGCTTGGTCGAATTCGACCGGAGATGGTGAGATTAGGCAGTTCAGGTGAAAATAAGTGTCTGCATCTGTGGCTTTAAATGTATTTTATGTGAAAGAGAGACTCTTCAGCAACTCAGAACACTTCGAATTTTTGAAATCGGACATTCCGTTGCAAAGTTATTCAATTGTTTATACTCGCACATAACAGCCATTTGGAGAACAAGTGTCAAAGGTCAAGTCTTTTATTTTCTTTATTTTGCCATGGCACCGTGGTACTGTCATCTTTCAGCACAAAAATGTGTACAGAATCTAAACGATAAAAGGTATACACTTGATTTTTTTAGTTTATGTTCCTGATATATGTACCTACAGATTACATAACATTGCAAGCATTTGACTCGCCATTTACCAACTAATTTTAATCATTTTGGGGGGAAAATGTTTAAATTTTGTGTTTTTCAATGAAAAAGAAAACAACCATTTCTTAATATAGATGTACTTTAAGAGAAACTTACACACTATCATTCTGCAACATACAGAATTTTGCAGTTTATTCGATAGCCTTACTTTACCCTAATTAGCATATTTTGACCAAAAATGAGCAAAATTTGTATTTTTCTTAAAATCCCAATACAAACAATCTGAAAATTTCAGGAATTTTTCTATAAGCATAAACAAACATAATTATGAACCAAGTGAGCCCAATAATGCTCTTAAATTGGTCTAATGAATATATTTAACCAAAAATGTGCAAAATTTAAGAGTTTTGCTATTTTCTTGCATTTTGTGAGAATTTTACAAGTTATCGGTCTGAAATTTTCATGGTTTCCCCTTCAAACCTTTACCAACACAACTATGAAGAGAGTGAGTTGTATCAAATGTTACATAGGCCTAATTTGCATATTGTGGCAAAAAATGGGCATAATTTGAGATTTTTCATTAAATTTTGCATTTTGTGGGAAGTTACAAGCTATCAATCTGTATTTTGCATGTGTTCTTCTTCAAACCTGTACAAACAGAACTTTGTACATAGTGATTTGAAAATATATTTCCTGACCTAATTTACATAATTATTTTTATCAAAATGCGCAAAATGTATATAATTTTTTTGGGGGGGAGAGAATTTTGAAAATTTTCACCCAAATAACCCTACTTTTTTTTAAGACATTTTTTTTATAATTTAGCAAATTTGTCGTCCAAATAACCCCTATTTATGGGCAATTTGGCTGTCTCTCACTCAAAGACCTCTATTTTTTACATGTCACCGAATGCCTCTGGGTTTGAAATCGCTAGCCTTACACCCCTAAGAATTTCATTTTTCGCTGAAAAAATTGAAATCCTCCATTTATGACCGTTGTCTAATGTAATTAATAATTCTTCAAGAAGCAATTGAGGGACCTGCTATAAGGGCAGACGGCCTAGTCAAACAAGTGTGAAATTTCGGCGGATTTATAATGGAAATGCATTTGGTTTTAAAATGCTTCATTCTACATCAAAGCCCATACCTCGCTACGAAAGTATTACGTACTTAATATTTCCCTGCGATACAAACTATTTTGGGATCTTTACATCACAACTGTCAAAAAAGCACAGCACCGCCACGCGCCACGTGGGCACCACATACTGCATAGGGTTGCCATTTCAAGTTTGGCATGCAAGCTGGTGTCTTGGTGGCACTTTATGCATTGCTCATATTAGTCTTCTTTTCGGAGAGCTGTTAGCGATCAAATTGCTTTGTAAAAAAATACAAAAATTCTTTGATCAATGTGTAATCTCGCACATCTTGTTGATTTTCTGGAAATATTTTCGTTGTGAAGAAAAAAAATCGTGAATTTTTCAAAAATCCATATCTCAGGAACCACGCATCTGATTCACAATCAACAAACGCCCAGCTGTAGCTTTTCATCAGAACTTTCCAAAAATCCACACTCTGTAACCAGTCGCAACGCTCCGATTTACACATTTCGTCAGTCACCGTTGGTCAACTTAAATGCTAAACTCATCAAAAGTGGTGCCAAGCGGCGTGGTCTATCATTACCATGCGTTTCCAATGAGGCGTTGAAAGGTGCTCGAAAACTTGCTCATTTTGTGAGATGACTTATCAAGGTATCTCACACGATAGCTTCCAACCTACATCATATTTTCCAATTCCGTTTTAGATTGTTCGAGGGAAGATATGCTGCGACAACATATTTGAGCGGGAATGACATTGGGATTAGGATTATTTGGAATTAGTACGACAGCCACTTTGAAAAAGGGCTCTAGTTTTCGAGTTAGGGTAGGTGGTCGAGTAGAAAAATGCCAATGGTACCAGGTGTTAGGGACATATGTGTGGATCATCACCTGGGTGGATGTAGAAATCAGAAGTGGTGCAATTATTTTTTATGGGCCAAAAAAGGTCAAAATTGACCCAAATAAGGTAAAAATCAAAGAATGGCGATTTATTTATTCCGACTTCATATTGAAATGCAATACTAATAACATTTCCCCACTATATAGCTGTAGATTCAAGAAGAATTTGAATGTTTTAATCTGGGGTTAATTTTGACCCCAGAAAGGACCAAAAAGGGGTCAAATTGACCCAAATTAGGTAAAAATCATAGAATGGTGATTTATTTATTTCGACTTCATATTGACATGTAATAGTATTTAATTTCCCCCACTATATAGCTGTAGATTCAAGAAGAATTTGAATGTTGGAATCTAGGGCCAAAAGGGGTAAAATTTACACACATATGGTAAAAATCATAAAATGGTGAGGAATTTATTCCATCATAATTTTAAAATGTAATAGTAGTTTATTTGCCCCACTATGTAACTGTAGATTGAAGAATTTGAATGTAAACCCCCAGAAATGGCCAAAAGGTTAAAAAATGACTTAAAATGGGTAAAAACAAAGAAAATTGTATTTGGTATGCATGTTTCAATATTAAGGCAGGAATTTCAATAATCAATTTCCAATTTAAAACTTTTATTCACTTTTATCAGTAGTGACATCCAAGATTGAAAACTTTGGATAATAATGGTCAAATTACACCCAATTTGGTCAAAATATGTTAACCAATTAATGCATAGTTTACATCAGGGGTTCTCAATAGGCGGCCCGCGGGCCAAATCCGGCCCGCCAACCATTGGAATTTGGCCCTCAACTTGCTCTAAAATATAAAAGGAAACATAAGAAATTCAGGTGTATTTGGCCCTCAAGTAGGAAACTTTCAAATATGGTCGGCATTCTCTGGCCCTTCAGCTAATATAATTGAGAACCCCTGGTTTACATATCTGCAGTCTTGCTCTGTTAAAATTAGTAATAATGCACAATATCAGGCTTGTAACCAGGGGAGGGGCGGTGGGGGCTGACGCTCCCATTCCAAAAAGCCCCATAACCCCTAAAAGGCCAAAAATAGATTTTGTGAGCGAAAATATGTAGGTAAAAAGTCCACTTTTGCCAGATTTTCCCCCTTTGTAATTTTGGAGGACTAAATTTGCATCTTTGTAATTTTTTTGGGAAGTCCCCTTTTGAAAAAAAAATGCCCAATGCCCCCAAAAAATTTAACCCAATACGCCACAATTTCAGTCTTTTTTCCTGAAACTAGGTAAAAACAATCCAGTAGGAGAGAAACAGTTGGTCTGTCAGAATAAAAGCTATCCTAAAATGTTGTTAAGTCTGATCTTTTGGTTTATTTCTGCCCTGAAATTATCACAACTGTTTTACTATTACGGTAATATGAAAGTCTGTTGTCTCCAGAGCAACTAGGATTGCCTTCTACAGGCCTGTGTGAAAAACATCTTACTGTATGGTGCAGAAACACTGAGAGTGAAGGGGGAGCTGCAGGACTTTTTAAGTGGCACTTATACCAGGCAACTCATGCCAGTTGAAAATATCTCCTGAAAAAACATCCTGCCAAATATCGGATCTATGGTGAAATACCTCCTATTACCACAATTGTGGCACAGAATAGAGCACAGTTCGGTGGGCATTGCTTTCAAGTCAAGGACCAGATAATATCAGATCTTTATTCTATGGAGTCCTCCATGTCCAAGTAGAGGTAGCAGATCACAAACCTACTCTGATATGCTATGCAGCAGAGATACAAGCTTTACTTTGAAGTGGGAGCAGCAATACATGATAAAGACGTTTTGCAAAGAAGTACGCCACGGATTTCGACAAAAGTCAAAAGATGATGATGATATTGTCCACCTTTGACAACATGGCAATCGTTTTGTCAATTGATGCAAATCTATGTGGTTGCCAGCTGACGAAAAGTGCAAACATTTGTCTATTCCAGTTGCTTCTCAAAAGATTAACTTCCACAGTATAATTGCCCACTTGATAGCTTTTAAATCACCCTCTTTTGGGGTCTATTTTGACCTCTTTTTGGCCCTTTCTAGGGTTAATTTTGGAGTCAAATTGATTAAATATCCACTCTCTATATAAGGCAAGTAAAAAAACAAACCAGTTGATCGTCCCCGCCCCGATAGATTCCAACATTCAAATTCTTCTTGAATCTACTGCTATAGAGTGGAGAAAATGAAATACTACTGCATTTTAATAAAAAGTTGGAATAAATACATCACCACTATGATTTTTACCTTATTTGGGTCAATTTTAAGCCCCTTTTCACCCTTTCTGGAGTCAAATTTGACCCTAGATTCCAACATTCCATTTCTTTTGGAATCTTCTGCGATAGAGTGGGGAAAATGAAATACTAATTTAAGTTGGAATAAATACATCACCATTCTATGATTTTTACCTCATTTGTGTAAATGTTAACCCCTTTTTGGATTCCAACATTCAAATTCTTCTTGAATCCACGGCTATAGAGCTGGGAAGATTAAATACTACTATATTTTAATATGAGGTTGGAATAAATACATCGCCATTCTACGATTTTTACCTTACCTTATTTACCTTATTTTTACCTGCTACAGAGTGGAGAAAATGAAATACTATTGCATTTTAATATAAAGTTGGGATAAATACATCACCATTCTATGATTTTTACCTTATTTGGGTCAATTTTAAGCCCTTTTTCACCCTTTCTGGGGTCAAATTTGACCCCAGATTCCAACATTCCATTTCTTCTGGAATCTTCTGCTATAGAGTAGGGAAAATTAAATACTAGTTTAAGTTGGAATAAACACATCACCATTCTATAATTTTACCTCATTTGGGTCAATTTTGACCCCTTTTGGGCCCTTTCTGGGGTCAAAATAGCCCCAGATTCCAACATTCAAATTCTTCTTGAACCTACAGCTATATAGTGGGGAAAATTGAATACTATTACATTAATATGAAGTTGGAATCACCATTCTATGATTTTTACCTTATTTGGGTCAATTTTGACCCCTTTTGGGTCCTTTCTGGGGTGTAAATTAACCACAGATTCCAACATTCAAATTCTTCTTGAATCTACAGCTATATAGTGGGGGAATTTTATTAGTATTACATTTCAATATGAAGTCGGAATAAATAAATCACCATTCTATGATTTTTACCTAATTTGGGTCAATTTTGACCTTTTTTGGCCCATAAAAAAAAATTGCACCACTTCTGATTTCTACATCCACCCAGGCGATGATCCCCACATATGTACCTAACATCTGGTAGCAATGAAATTTTTCTACTCTTCCACCTACCCCTTGGTGCCCAAAACTGGTCCGGGCTGACGTACTAGTACAACGCCCGGGGTTTCTCGCCCTCGGTGGCCGCGAATAAATGTCGCACACACAAAATAAAAGGGCGAATTTTAGTATTTTACCATAGGGTTTTTTTTTTCAATTAGACAGGTTTATTTATAGAATACACACTTCAATCAAATGCAAACGAACCTCAAACATCGCCCTATTGAACTAGAAGAGATTTGGTAAGTTCTTTTTTCTGTTATGGCCAAAGATTGAAGACTAATTTCCAACGAAGAATCTAATATGACTTTGCAGTTCTCACAAAAAAAAAAAAAATGAAAAATGAATTTATGAAAAGGTGCAAACGGAAAGCGTTAGCAATGTTCAAGATATGTGAGTACTTTATAAAGTTGCAAATTAATATTGGATAAAAGCGAATGTTAAAACATAAAGTATCAAGAAATCGCACAACACAGAGTCTCACACCCTGCGTTTAATAAAAGCGACACCACCTATATCTGCATACAAATGCGATCATTATTTTCGTTCATATATCAAAATTTTAGGTTCTGATTATTGTTTGATATAATCATATTTGTATAATGTGAATAGTGAAGATTCCTATCCTTATGTCGACATATAATTATAAGAATAGTTAGAAAGCACGAATTGGTGTAATTTTTAAACTTGTAAGTTGAGCTTTTACTGTTTGTTTTCCTCTATTTTATGAGCCAATAGCAGCTGAGATAGTTGGTGAAATATTTGAATGACAGGTGAATCGTGAAACGTGAGCACGATGAGTTTGATTGACATTCTCATGGTCGCCATTGTATTAAAAGATCAGCGAAATCTGTTGTCTGACATGATGAGCCGGTACATCTTTTGTTACGGGAATGACCTATGTGTCTTGTCTTCATGAAGAAAAGATTGGTGGTTGTTCACGCACAATACGACAATGGTTGTTAATCTCGTACAATACAATAATTGGGCAACATGAACTTGCATGGACCAGCTAGAAAACAAGCAACCAAACAAAATACCAAGATTTCGTAATATCTTTTGTGTGTTAATTTTCATCTATTCCATCTAAGATATTTCACATAATGATAATAAAAGCATAATAATAATAGTAATAATAATATTAATCATCATCATCCATCATCATCATCATTATCATAATAATAAAAACAAACATCAACAAGTGAATTTCATATTCGGAGTTTTACCACGCGCGTGGCAAATAACCGACTTCGGAGTCTCTCCACGTAGTGCGTAGGGAAACACCAAGAACAGATATTTTTGTAATATTCCAAAGTTCATATTCGGAATTACTCCAACCCTGGTGTTTTGCCATGCACTGCTTGGGAAAACTCCGACCGCGGTGTTCTTCCACGCAGTGTTTTGCCACGCACTGCGTGGCAAAACACTGGCTGGTTAGAGAATTCCCACGCGCTAGGTGGAAGAACTCCACCGGTGGTGTTTTGCCCCGCAGTGCGTGGGAAATCCCCGACGGCGGAGTTCTTCCACGCGCGTGGAAAAACTCCGACCCCGGTGTTTTGCCACGCAGCGCGTGGCAAAACAATTCCCACGCGCTACGTGGAAGAACTCCACCGTCGGAGTTTTGCCACGCAGTGCGTGGGAAAACCCAAATGTTTACCCCAAACCAGAAGACCTTTCCAGGAGCAGCTGAGTTTAGCAAGGTAATGGTTAATTCAGCAAACAAGGTCAGACTGCAGAAGCTTGTAAGGGAGCAGTTGGAAGCAAAAGTAGACCAGGTGAATGGTAACGTCATATACTGTCAAGACGAGATGTCAACGAGCAGCGACTAGGGATTCAAGCATCCTGAAGCAGACACAATACTACTTTCTGTATATGCCAAGCTGAGGATAGCGAAGACACAGACGTCTACGTTCAAGCAGCGTACATCTCCCATATGATCCAGGGCGATCTGGTGATCATGCGAAAGCATGCTTTTATCGATTCCCGTAACATGCTGGCACGGGAAGTGGCAAAGATCATTATTTCTCTGCATCTGATTACAGGCTCTGACCACACATCAGCCTTCTATGGCTATGGAAAAAAATGAATGTTACAGAAAGTGATGGATGATCCTGACGCTAGGGAGCTTCTGTATAATGTAGGACATAGTCTTGAGCTACCTAACGTAGTCAAGGATAACATGAAGGCATTCGTTATCTCCATGGTGTACGGCGAAGATTAAGCTATGACTTGTGGTGAGGCTAGGGCAGCTAAGTGGCACAGCCTGAAGAACAAAGTAACTATGCGTCTACCACCAGATGATGACTCCCTAAACCACTATGTGGAGAGGGTGAACTTCATTACTTACTGCCAAGTGCACTTTGATTAGTAGAACACCCATCTCCAATTGGTCATGGTTGGCAAATATTGAATGGCAAATGTCGGCCAGTGCGCCATAGTCTTCCACCATTGCCCATTCAGTTCACTCCTCGTGACAACGCAGTTGACACCAGCGATGAGAGCAGTAGCGACTGCGAGTTTGGAGAATCAGATTCAGATGAGGAGTAGAAGTTCATCAATTATAAGTTGCTGTTAGTTGATGGTAACCTCATCCTTGGAACTTAAGCCACACAGGACTCCATTGTAAATGATAATATCAATGATATTACTTGTGTCATTCTGGTGGCCATTTTAGATGTGTATAAAATCGTCAGAGTGTCTATAAGATTCACTCAAAATTGAATCATATTAACTGCTAAAACATCTCAAGTACATTACATATACACAAAAATTGTATTTGTAATACTTCATAATGGGATATGCATATGCTTAATATTAAGTATTGTTAACAATACTAATGTTATTTTGGCAGCCATCTTGGATTGCAAACAAACGGAAGCATTTGTTAACTAGATTATGATAAACATTGGATACCTTAGCCCTAAAACATATTACTTACCACTTAGTTCTAAAGAGTTCTGTTTGAAAAGCTTTGATAGAGCAAATTTTGGGTAATGGTGGGGATTTTTGGCGGCCATTTTGAATTTTAGAGTGAAAGGAGGCATCAAATCATTTAAACAACGTCAGAAATGAATTCCTTGACCCCCAAAACCCCTAAGACTGTATTTTGATAAGCCTAGTAAGTCAAAGTTTCAATATAGAGATTTCCAAAATTGCCGATGGCGGCCATTTTGAATTTTGGGCTCTCACAGGTTCCGCCCACCCTTTTGCGAGGGGGACCCCCGCTAAATTTTTTATTTATCCACAAAGGAAGACAAATCCACTGAGAAACATTGCTCTGCTCTCCACGGTCACGGAATTGCCTCAAACGACCCTACTAAATTGGACAGATGTAAATACATAATGTGATTGCCCATATAGATTGGATAACAGGAAAAAAAGGAACGTAAGAAATAAATGAAAATATTTCACCTTTCCCACCAAAAAAGTAAATAAATACGCTGTAAATCATGAATGTCCCTCTTTTATTAACGTCCAGCGCGAGTCATTGCTAAACCTACTAGCTCCCTGCTGGCGCCACACCACCACCGTGTACATCAGACAAAATGCGGTAAAGGTAACTGTCAATACAGAAGTGTGACTTTATCTAAATCCTTATCAATGGAATTGGCAATGAGATTAGTTCGGTCTTCGAAGAATTCGGTCTTGCGAGGGAATGCCGATTAAGAATGTCAATGCAACATGTTCAGGCAAAAGAATGATAATCCATTTTAAAACAACAATAAGAGTAGAAGAGTAAACAAAGACATACACTTTGTCCCTTACTGTCCCTTACAAAAATCAAAATAAAATTGCCATATGGATTAGGAAGATGATGATACTCTTCAAATAAACTGCATTTCAATGTCTATGTGAGCAAATTCCCACATTTCACTTTCATTGTTTCATAAGTGCCCCTAAAAATGACTGAAAGCAGCCAGGGTGCTAATTAGGTTGAACATGGTTATATTGTATTCACAGTAGTAGTGCAACAGAGTATAAACAAAGTTTTGTCTTTACTTAGAGACACAAGGACATTAATTTGCAGAAAAATGCACCCTCAATTTTTTTTCAAAACTTTTTTTTGCATAATAAATCACACCTGAGTTGATAAAAAATCATGAATGCTTTTAATAGGGGTCGATTAGGACAGCAGAAAAGCTAAAAACTTACTTTTTGGTTTTCTTTTGTTTGTTTGTCCAATAAACCATCAAAATGTTGTCAGTAGGTCTTCTAAACCCAATCAAGAGCAAATTTAGAGAAGTTGTATCATCACAAAATCTCCTTGTGCCTCTTAAATAGTTCATTATTCCTTAATTAGTTGGTTTAAAGGGACATAAGGAGATTTCTTGATATAAATTTCTCTAAATTTGCACTTGATTGGTTGTAGAACACCAACTGAAAACATTTAGGTTTATTGGACAAACAAGTAGAAAAGAAAACCAAAAACTATATTTTGAACTTGCCTGCTATTGTATGTAGTAGTCTCCACAGGAAAGTATGCTTTGATTTTTCTGTCGTGCACGACAGAATATTCTAAATCATTTAATGAACTTAATACATAACGATGGTGTATTCGGCTTATTCACTTCTGGTGTGATCTAATATACTGGTAAGCATTCAAAATAGCTGGGTTCCCCCCAAAAAAGTGGGCGATTCTTTCTGGAAATGTCCTTGTATCTCTTTAACTGTAGAAGCTGAAATATGCATAAACCAATGACCAATTTTTGAACTTCTAACTTCTAATTAGCTAAATTGTGACTAAGGCATGTAAAAGTGAAAAAAAAGAGAAGGGACAAAGAGAGAAAGAGATTAAGAGAAATAGGGAGTTAAGAGAAAGAGAGGGAGAGAATTAAGAGAGAATTAAGAGTTCTGTGTAAAATGCATTTTCAAAAGCCATATGTCATTTGCATGTTTTTTGCCTATCATTAAGTATATGCATGTAGATGTATTACAACTATTTACCTTGTTTTTGTCTATGTCTGGTTCATGTTCATTATTACATTAAAACTGTATCAAAAAGAATTATGTCCATGTATGTTACTATGTTTATTGCAGTTGCTTATGCATAAACAACGTACAGTAAACTAACAAATGAGATCCATTTACGGGCGTGGATCCAGGGAGGGGCGGAGGGGGCGCGCGCCTCCCGGTAATTATGCAAATTCTTGCAAAATCAGCCCATTTTGAGCTATTTTGGACCAGTTACAGCCTTTCAGCCCCCCGGTAATTTTGACGTTTTTCAAATCCTGGATCCGCCCCTGATTTAAAGATACATCAGCGATTCGCTCATCTGGAGCAGGGAAAAAATCATAAATATCCATCTATTGGTATCTTTGTTACTAGCATGGATGTACTAATCAGGGATACATTCTGTGATCAAAAGGAGAGAATTATAAAGTTCCTTTTAAATTAAAATAAAGTTTCTATATACCTTGATTTTTGGGATAAGTATAGTATGTGTGCCTAATCTTACGTGTAAATTTGATTTACTCTGAAGAAATTTGTAATTTTTGTAATTTCTGTCCGTTACGGACAGAAATTACAACACAATGGCATGTATGACACTATGATACAAACATCTGCTCATAAGATCAAAATGCACCATCAGAATAAACTAACATTTTGGAAATAACCATTTCTTGTGCATATCTAGTGAACCATAAATAACAAATGAGAAAATGAGGTGCTAGGATCATCCAATTAATTAATTGATTGCATTAATTTGTATGTATCATGAGTTAGATTATTATTCAGGACAGTGTAGGTGCAATGAAGCCCCACATGTGTTTCACTTCTCTACTTATTAAATTTTATAGGAGAGCCATTTAGCCCTTTTGTAATATCTATGGGTCCCCATCCCCTGTTATCCGGTTGAAGGTTTTCACCGTAACCCTCATAATATTAATCCAAATGGACTGAAAATGGTTGATCTTAAAGAGCACACTTCTAGCAACAGATTGACACCAAATGATTTTAGGGTTAACACAATCAAGTACTTTATAATTAACTAAAATTAAACTACAAAAAGATTGGATTGTAACAGATCCCCATTTTTTAGAGTACCCAGTTCATGACGTACGACCACCTATACATCATATTAAGCAGTTATTTTCACAATTAAAAATTGTGGAATCAATGCATGTTTTTAAATATGCACCAAGAGATTTCACATTTCAGATGTCCCAAAACGAATTGCGCTGATCTTTATACATATCTTTATCTGAAAGGGATAAGCTCAAAATGTTTTCTTTGGTGCAAATATTGCAAAATTTCTAATTTAGTTTATATTTAGTTTAAACACAAACTACAGTCTATGTTTTAATGAAACAAGCAATTTAAATTGTTTTCACTTTCTAGTGTTTCTGTAGCCAAATATCAAGTAAGACATTTATTGAGAGTGTCTAATTTACATGAATTCACTGTATGATCCAATATACGGACACCTGGAAATCTCTAGGTGTTCAACTTACAGACTGGCTGATAGAGGTTAAAAATATATTTCACTGATTTTGTTTCATCAAATGTGATGACTTTGGGGGACAAAGTGATATTAGGGAACCATCATTAAAGTAGGTTTAATTTTCTTAGCTTGGACAATAGGTACATTCATCCCAGACATCTTATACAACTCAAATCGTGCGATTACCAGCTTAGGAAATCGCTCTTATTCGTAAATACTTAGACCAGGACAGTGCCAACATATTTCCGATCTCTGGTTACGTCTCGTCTTGACTATGGCAATTAACTCCTATTATGGCATCACAGTTGGCCAATTTAACAGTTCTGCGGAAAATCCCAAACAAGGCTGAAAGTGATCTGTCGGGTCAGGAGGAGGGAGCACATATCACCTTACTTGACTAAGCTTCATTGGCCTCCACGGATCCATCAACGTGTTCATTTTTCATTATTATTATATGTACAATTGTGTCAAATGTCCTCGCACCAAAATTTACCTTTTCTTCTGATATTATTTTTAAACATACACAGTCCAAGGTGATCTACGGTCATCTGCTGATTTAATCAGACTCCACATTCCTAGAACAAGGCGTGGTTTTGTTGTGACAGAGCTTTACAGTCGC
This sequence comes from Ophioderma brevispina, assembly GCA_023653785.1. Lineage (NCBI taxonomy): Eukaryota > Metazoa > Echinodermata > Ophiuroidea > Amphilepidida > Ophiodermatidae > Ophioderma > Ophioderma brevispina. The sequence goes on from JAMKCH010001245.1 coordinate 23,046, forward strand.
TGGTCCAAAACTTTGGAATAATATTCCCATCCATATCGAGACGACCGTTCCATTTTACTTGCAAAAAGCTGCTTAAATCTTAATTGGTTTCTTGTGATGCTAAGTTTTCTTGTTTATATTTCCTCTTGGTGTTATTTCATTGCCTCGGCAGTAGTAGTTAGATAGGAGTTGTATTCGCTTGATTGGAGTTGATAATGCGTCATTATAGAGTATATTTATGTAGTAGGTCTATGTATACTTTAAATCCTCCTATAGATTTTTCAGACCTCAGATGTCAGTTTAGGGGGAAAACACACAAGCAAACAAACAAACTTATCTCTTATGATGATATTATCACAATTTCAAAATAAATTAAGCAAAATTTTCATAACCTTTTTGTGAATATTCTTTACTTAAAAAAATCAAATTTTGCAAGACTTTCTCAACAGTCTGGCAAATGTGATAATGTTAAATTATTACTCATTTCATAATGAATTGGCCTGCATCTTGAAAACATGATAGTACTATAATTGTGGTCTGAAATGGCGTACTTCATTTTGGAGCAAATTCAAAATTGCCAACTTTTTGTACTAGCACCCACCCCACCGGACCCGATCTTAATCCCCTACCACTAACATCATGTTGTATCCAGAGTATAGACTCTAAACAGTCAACACACCCCAGTCAAGTTTAGGCCTTCCCTTGGAAAGATCACGTGCCAGTGAATGTACAATCAATGACCTTTGTGCAAACAGATGACCTAAGCGCAGAAGTAGTCTGTAACCTGACCCACAAGTTCATTTGTCATACCACTACATGTAAGGATAGACAAACCTAGCTTACATCTGCCACGAATAGTCTCTGCAGGGATAAGACAAAAATACCTCCCATGGAAAAAATATCCTAAGATTGGATCATTGTACTGGACAAGTGAACAAAAGCTGAGACATGATGCGCTGTTGTACTGAATACTTGGGGTTCTACTGCCAATCACGTCTTTACTCTCCAGTTTAATGGTAATTCTCAATTTGAGACATTTCAAAATTGTGCAAAAGCTTTCGAAAATCATGCATTAAGGTATTTATAACATTCATAGGCTATAAACAAAGTTGATCAAGTGCACAAATTCAGAAAATTAGGTGCTGCTTGGCTTTCCTATGGAGTTGCAAGGGCAAGTTAAGATCTTTGCCAAGGGATTGTTCAATTTTTTTGGATATACAAACATGGCAATTTCCTTAAGGAAAATGGTATGAATATTTTAGAAACCACATTCCCAACGACAGTCCACTAAAGGCATCTTTTTTCAGTTATAGAATTTGAGTTACAGCGTGTGCCGAACAGGGCCAAACAAGATTCAGATATAAAGACCAAATCAGTGATTTATCCGAAAAGAGTCAAAATATTTAAATTGCAGGAATAGCTTAAATGAAAGAGAAAGTCGGTAGAATTCCCATATAAGTACTTTTTTAAAAGAAGAAGTGATAGAAAGGAAGGAGGAAAAACGGCATAAGTGTTCAAATATATAATTCTCCATTCAGTTACGTGTTTGGTAGTTAAGTGTCCTACGGACCAGCCAATGACTAAAACTTCTGATTTGTCCTTATTAGGTTGTTTCCCTGGGCTATCATTTACAGGGCAGTTAGGATACTGCACTGTTACCGATATGCAAAAAAAGATTTTTGCTCAAATTTGTTCGGTTTATGATTAGCAAATCACTGATAGTGCCTTTAAACTCCAAATATAAAATAATGGTTTTACAAAGTAGATTTTTTCAGATATTTGAATATTTAAGTTATAAAAGGTTGGGAATGCATTTTACAATTGAGGGAAAAAAATGAAAAACTCCAAATACTTGTGTTTTGGAACTCTAACAAAAAGGTGGAAAAGGCTACAATTTGAGTAAGATTTTGGCCCCAAAAAAGTTTGTACAGATTACAATCACCAATTTAGGGGGTTAGCTTTTCTGTCACATTGGCATACAACCTGATGTGATGAAGCTGAGGTTTTTAAAAAGTGATGTACAGACTTAAAAATCTGAATTTAGTCTATTCCATTTAGGGCATGATTTATGCCACAGAGTTCCAAATTTAACACTGGCTTAGGGGCCTGGGGGTCCCATTTTGGAGGTGATGCTATGGAAGGTTTAAGACCACATTCTCAGCTCGTCACCCATATTTTTTTTTTTAAAATTCTATCCAAAGACCCCTGTGTTTTGAAAATTTTACCACTATCACCCAAGACTCCTAAAAACCTCTATTTTTTTAGAAAATTTTGCAAATGTTCACCCAAAAGACCACAATTATTTTGGAAAATTTTGCAAATCTGTCCCCCAAAAAAACCCTATTTGGGCAATTGGCGTGTCTCTCCCAAAGGCCCCTATTTTCTTGGAGTCCTCATGTCACCGATCTCCCGTGGGTTTGAAGCGCCAGCCTTAAACTCATATCAATATTCAAATTCATGATGTGAACCCCTCCCCCCCAGCTTAGGGTCTGTTTCAAGGGTTCATAAAGAGCATGACTAGCACTTCATTTCATATCAGAGTGAGTCCCCCGTACTAAACAAGCAGACCAATTTAAAACTAATTAATAACATTGATTTGTTCAAGACTACCTTGATAAATTCCGATGAAAATGTTCACAATATTTAACGGGATTTCGTGATACACATGCCTCGTCCCCCCGATTTAGCTTAAAGAAATTGAGATTTTTATATCATCGAAAACTGTCGGGCGCCACGTATAGTATGTGTGCCTAATCTTACGTCAAAATTTATCTCTCTGGAAGAAATTCGAAATGTTGTATTTTCTGTCCGTAAAACAAACAGAACTTACAACAGGTGGCCAATGGGGTGCGTGATACAACAAATTCGCTCATAACAACAATTCTCAACATCAGAATCAACTGGAAATTTTGGAAATAACCTTTCCTTGAGAATATCTAGTGAATCATGAACAAAAATAAATGTGCTAGGATCACGAAATGCACCTTTATTTAAGCATAATACATCACAATTTTGATGGTTCTCAATGATCTCCAGAACAACTATTGTGAGGAGAAAAACTTTTGCAAAGTATTGAATTCTATCCAAAGTCATCTGCTTCATGCTATATATTCAAGACAGATGGGCTGCCATGACCCCGAGGACTCCAAGGTGACCTCTGATCCCAACATGGAATCCAACATGCCCACCTTTCCTATGGTCCTTTTCCCCACTAGAACAGGTGTGGCATACGACCTGGTCGAGGCACAAAGAAAGGGCTCGGCACATTGATTTGCGTTCTCCACTGTCGCTATATAGTAACTCCCATCGTGCCAAACGCTGATTCGTAACCTTGCCACTACCCGGATGTTGGTCCTTACATTTCCATCAATAGTTTTATTTTTGCAAAAATTGATATTTTCTGTCCGCCTGTTTAACTGATGTAAATAGGATTCTCTGATGAAAAGTTTGATGTTAAAAACGATGTTGACTGTCCAGAACTTGTCCTACTCGTGTGTCATTTTGATGAATCGCCGTGACCGCATCCATTTTTTCAGTTACATCGTAAGCCCGGAAGGCTCAGTGTTTACGTGTTATGGATGTCTGTCAGCCAGCTGTTTCCACCACTTTCCACCGCTGCTCTTTACGCTAACAAATCTCCTCAACTATCTGTGTTATACTTAATGAAATTTATGATACAAATAGAAAATAATCGGAAGAATGTGTGATGTTTCGGGTATCTTTTGTGAATTCAGTGTAGAAAAAATACGATTTTGTTTGCGATATTTTGTCCTTGCTCCAGCCAGCAGTGGTTTCCGCGGTGATTGTTAGCCCGTGCCCACTTACGATGTACAAATGCTTTCCACTTGCCTTTGGACCCCACGTCCTAGTAACCGAGACACCTACCTGAGTGGTCTCGTACCCGATCTCGATGAGGTCCGAGTCCACTTAAAAAACGCTTCCCACTAGCAAGAATGGGCCGATGTAGCATGTCGAGTACCACGTCCTGGAACCAAACATCATAGTGGGAACGTGCCCTTGTCCAAGTAATAATCTTGGTTGGGGAAACATGCATCACTTTTTATCAAAGTAATGCTCACCGTTTTGTGCATATTTTTCAACCATGACGCCCCCAAATCACTCCCAAATTAAACTCAATTCTCATTCCCTGTGGGGGGGGCAAATCACTGAAATGGAATTGGGGGTAAGGCGGCACCCCTTCCAAACCCAGGGTGCATTTTGTGACAGATGATTCCAAAATAGGGGTCTTTGGGGGAGAGACAGCCAAAATGCCACACCCAAAATTTGTGGGTTTTCCTTCCAACCCATTTGGGGGGGGGGTATTGCAACCTTTCATGCAGCTCCACCCAAGATCAGTCAAAGTTTTATTGAGTATATTTATCCATAACGGACGAGGATGAGGTCATAAATAGGTTACGGTAACACCCATGAGTATGACTAGCCTCAGTCAAAGCACCCAAATTAGTTTGTGGTTTGAACTTAGTCTATATTGCTGTTATCTATTTTTATTAATTTATTGTGTGAGTTGCTATATAAAAGGCTTGACTGCCATTGTCTGTGAACCGCTAATGCTAGGCCATCAGCCCTTGTAGGGCAGAAGCTGGACAACTTCAACTGCAGACAACCATTTATCCTTTCAGTGAGATACATAGAGCCTTAGGAGGTTGGCAGATATATATCTGCCCAACTTGTTAGATTATCCTAGCGCCTTTCTCTATGACCTACAGCTTTTGCTCTAAGTAGTATAGTATGTGGGGGCGCCAGGACAAACCCCCCTCGCGAAACCGCCATTTGAGCCGATTTTAACCAATTTCTTACCCCAAAAAACACCCCTAGACCCCCAATCCTCCAAGCCCAATTTCGCAAACCAATCTGACAATCTGACATTTTAGCCAAATTACAGCCTAGTGGTCTGAAAAAAAAAAAAAAAAAAAAATAAAAGGCTTGACTGCCATTGTCTGTGAACCGCTAATGCTAGGCCATCAGCCCTTGTAGGGCAGAAGCTGGACAACTTCAACTGCAGACAACCATTTATCCTTTCAGTGAGATACATAGAGCCTTGTAGGGCAAGGAGGTTGGCAGATATATATCTGCCCAACTTGTTAGATTATCCTAGCGCCTTTCTCTATGACCTACAGCTTTTGCTCTACGATATATAGAAACTTGGTAACTGGCAGAAAAGGCATAAATTGGGAATTTTCCCCCATTTTTGACAAAACATGATTTTTTTTTTTCATTTTAATCAATGTTTGCATTGCACTAGTACAAACTTTTATATTACAAAAAGAAATTTATGTACAAAAGAAATTGAATTAAAAGGCAAGTTTGTAGAATCCTCAAATTGGACAGTTACCATGGCAACATTACAGCTTTTTAGCATCATTGACTGGAAATTGGCTAAAACTGGGTGGAAAATGCTGTTGCCATGTAACTGCTCTTTTTAAGAATTCCAAACTATGCCAAAAAGTATTTTTTTTTTGCAAATTTATATCATCAATTGTAAATGCAATGTTTTCATAGAAGAAATCAAATACAATGAAAAAATGGTAATTTCAGGTCAAAATAGAAAAAAAAATCACAAACCATGCATTTTTTGCCAACCTGTTAGGTTCAGGAGGTCAAAGATCAAAATCCATAGGTCACAGAAAGGTGCTGTGATTGACTTATCCAGATAGGTTAACATATTTTTATTGTCATTTTTTTCCCCTAAAAAAAATCCCATGCAAAAATTGATGGCACCTTTTGGGTGAAAAATGGCCCAAATCAATTAAGGTTAATATTTGACATTGTACTCAAATGTGGTATGGATGCAAAACAGGTGTGGGTGTCTGGATAAAGGTGGGATTGTGACAATTTTGTGTCTACATGTTCAAGTGTACATACTCAACATTAAAACTAACATGCAATTTCTCTTCTTTGTTTATCATTTGCAGCAAATCACATCAAACGTTTCAATACCGAGTAGAGACTACTGAAGCAAACACAAAGCATCCAGGTGCCAGCAAGAACAAATTTTGAGTAAAAAAAAATCAAAATGGAATCACATGCAAAGAATGAAGCTAGTGATGCACAAAAACCACAGCAAATACAGCAGTCGTTGGAACAACAAGAAAGCCAAAATGTCCCGGGTGCAAGACAATTGCAAAACGACCAGGATGTTGTTGATAACGATGATGAACAAACAAAGGAACTAAATTGTAAGGATGAACTGAAGAGGTCAAAGAGTGTGGATGATCAATGGAAGCGACGTGCACATCTGTCTCAAAAACCAAAAGTGCAAACTCAGCTATCCCTAGACACCCATATGAGGCAAAAAATGAAAGATGCTCGACGACAAAAGCTGAAGCATCAGCTCAGTGATGCACAAAAGAGACCGCTGGGTTGGCATGAAGGAAAGAGTCCAAAATCACTTTTGGCAAAATTTGGACAGAGTCAAGGATCATCAAGAAGACAACCATTTTTCGATACAGAACAGAATGATGAAAGTACAGCTGCTAGAGGAGCACAGGCCACTGGTGACGACGAAGATCAGTGGGAGCCATTCTCAACCGATTGTGAATGGAAAGCATTCCCAGCCGAAGAACTCTGGGAACCACTGGAGGTGAAAAAGCTATTAGAGCCATTCCTTCTAAGTGAAGAACGCTGGGAACCATTCCTTCATCATGATGGCGATGATAATGATGACGATGATGAACATTGGAATCCATTCCCAGTTGATGAAGATTGGGAGCCATTCTTACTGAAAGGAACACTTGAACAGGCTGCAGAACAGCCACAACAATCTCCGGATGAAGAATCAGTGCATTCAGATTATGATGAGGAACAAAGTTATTCTGTTCAAACAGGAGAGCAAGAACAACAACTTCCCAAGGAACAAGAAGTACCTCTTCTGGGGAATGAGTTGCAGCAAATTCCATCTGCAGAAACACAATCCTTTACAACTGAAGGGAAAATGCAAGATCTGGGGCATTTAGTTCAAGCTGAAGGACAAAAAGAATTCCTTCCACATCAGGAGAAAACACTACCAAATCCATGTCTGACTAAAGAAAAAGAGCAAGAAGTTGCTAGAGAAGAAAAACAGCAAGCTTCACCAATTGATCAAACTGAATCTGAAAGATCTAACAAACCAGGAAAACTGACTGATACAGATGTTGTTTCAAAAACTGCTGTGACAGACTCAGATTTGAGCCAAAAGTCAGACGCTTTATCCGATCAAAATGAAAAGACCGATCTATCAAAATTTTTAGAAGATGCTGAAGAAGAGTTAAGTTGTCTTGTCTGTTTTGAACTTTTACAAGATCCCCACACACCTAAGAATTTGGACTGTGGACATGTGTGTTGTGCAATTTGTCTTCACGATTTGTTGCAAATGGATCCTGCCATCCAATGTCCAGCTTGTCGTTGTGTGACCAGTGTCCCCGACTTGCAATTGACAAGTTTGAAAACCAACCTACGCCTGCGAAACCTTGCCGAGATATACCACAAGCACAGTAAAAAAGAAAGCAAGTCAGGACAAGATACAGGACAGTGTGCTGAACATGGAGACAGGATACGGTACTACTGTGTAACCTGCACCCAAGTTGTATGTGGAACATGTGTTTGTGACAGCCATAATAAATCTGAGCATAATGTCCGAGAGTTGCGCGATGTTTACGTCGATCAAACAAGAGAGATGAATGATGTACTAGAAATGACCACAAAAAAGTTTCAGGACAATGCAAATAGGTTAAGCAACCTTAAAGCAGCTGTGCAAGGTTTTCTTAATTTACTTGCACTCGAAGAAGAGACAATTGATAAAGAAACACAACAGATGATTGCAAAAATCCACAAGGCTGCTGATGCTAAGAAGGCAGTGATTAGGAAGGGAAGACAGTCACAGTTAGAAGCCATGGATAAACAAAAGAGAAAGCTGGAAATTCATCAGGAAGAGATCCAGAAAGCTATGGTGTCGGCTAAAGATGCCATTGAGAAGAATAAAGAGTGGGACTACGTCATGAGACACAAAGAATTGCTGGCTACAATTACGGCACTTTTGGAGCAAGTTCAGCTGAAAACATTTGGACAATGTTGAAATGGACATTTATCTGTATCACTATGAGCTAGTAAAATCTCAATTCCCTTGCTACAGTTCAGTAGCTTTCATTCACCAATGTATGTAGAAAATACACTCCCTGGTTTTTTGGGTATGATATATGATACCCAGATCACACAAGGTCAGTTCATGTCAATGTATGTACAATTACAACTCACTGAACTGTGTCCTTGGTGGTTGAGCATATTGTAGCTCATAGTGTATGCACCTTTGAGCTCTACTCTTAAGATGCCTCTGGCTAACTAAATTATATAACCGTATGATTAACCATTTAAAACTGGCTGAACTTAATGTTGATTCAGTTTACATATGAGACAGTCATTGCAAGATTTCAAGAAGGTCATAAGTGCAATAGCTGCCATTTATCAGAAATTCCCATCAAACACACCATTATGCTAAGTCTTTGGTCAGTGGCTCCTGAAATGGTTCTTCAGTCAACAGTTGCCTGAAGAACCATTTCAAGAGCCACTGACTCAAGGAAAGACAAAACAAAACACACTACACAAAGCAATGCCTATGTGCCCTCTTACAGATGACACAAGAATGTGTGAAGGAACATAAAAATGCAGCCACCATTGACATTTCTCACTAAGGTCTAGCTGGGTAATTCAGATTATTACACCTTATAAATATTCATGAGATAAAAGGCATAAGTACTTCCATTTCATTGGTCAATTGCGCCGAACACAGGGATGATAAATTGAGCTATCAGTTAATTTGAGCTATTTCCCACGCGGTATTTTTTACTACTTTCCCTATATCATCGTACCCAGAGGCATGTTAGCATTTTGTCACGCATTGTAATTATTATGGTTCTCCTAAAAAGAAGGAACTTCCTCCGCTGTTAACAACAACAACACAAAATGGCCGCTGCCAGTAGTCGGTCAGCGTCTTTGACAGACGACGAAATTGCTGCGTTAATACAAAATAAAGATGCACAAAACACGCAATTTGTTGTCCGGAAGGCTGTGAACATCTTTTCAGACTACTGTACGGAAAAGGGAAGTTCTCTCGCGGAAGCTGAAGCGCTAAATAGTGCCGACTTGGACGAGTTGTTGGGGTGATTTTACGCCGAGTATTGCGAGGTTCGTAAACGGGATGGCGATTTCTATGCAAAGAAAAGCTTACAGTCAACACGATAAGGTCTCCAAAGGCACTTGAAAATACCATTATCTCATAAATATTTATTAAGGTGTAATAAAACAAATACTACATGCTATGTCGGGGAAATAGTGCAACTATTTTTCCCTCGGTACTGGCTACAGGCCTACCAACCCTCACCCTCCGGGTTCGGGGTGGTAGGCCTGTAGCCAGTACCTCGGGAAAAATAGATTGCACTATTTCCCCTCCAACCATGTAGTATTTGTATACTGTTAACACATAGGCACTGCATCTATTCACACTGCATTTGCTATCAGCTACTGAATAGGGCCTTAAGGGCAGTGTTAACCCTAGTGCTTTTGTTTTTACAGGATTTTCTGATTTTTGCACTGTGTTCTATCGTTACCAACAATGGTTGTCCCCTGTAGACAATCCTGAGCTGTAGTTTTTGCCGATTTAAAACAGATATTTGACCATTTAAAGTCACAAAAACCACATGGTCTTAATGGCGGGAATTTAAGCACATTTCACGCCGTCAAGCGCAAGGCGCAGCTCCCCAGCATCGCATCGCGCGGTGAATTTTTGCTGCGTAATGAAGTGTGCGCATGCTTTAATGTACTTTTGCGCAAACCGTGAACGCATCTTGAAAAAACGAAAAGCAATATTTGAAAATGTAAACAAAGCGCTAATTTAGACCAGATGAAATTTCAATTTCTTCTGATTTCTGGAGTTGGAGACAAAAGATGTTTGATTCAATAGTGCATAAAGATGTATTTTCATCACTTACACAACATACTCAATTTTGAAGTTCAATTCAAAGATAAAGTTATTTGAGAAAGAGACAGCTTGAAATGGCGTGAAAAGTCACTATTTTACTAAAACATGGATTTTCTCAATGTTCAATTTTCGCAAAATTTTGCAAATTTTCAGACAAGACAACTCCAAAAATACTGAAGTAAAAGGTAAGGTTTAACTTTCCTACGATAGCAATCGGTCTTCTCTAGGGACAGTTTTCTCAATTTTTCATTTTTCGATTTCTAACTAAAGATATTCTCCAATATATACTCAAATTGTGGAAAAGAAAGGTAAAAATCACACTTTTTTGACATTTTTCCTTATATTTCGAAAAGTAAGCTCTATTTTTTAAAAATGAAAAAAACGTCCCTAGACAAATTTGTCTTGTTTCTAAAAAATAACATAAGAAATCATGAAAATTCAAATTGTTTTTGTTATGCTGTCTGAAAATTTTGGGCCAAAATCATGTTTTTTTAGTATTTTTCTCAAAATACGGAAAGTTTTACATTAATCTGATGCCATCATCAGGTTCATCATCCAATTTTCTTTCTAGAAATGTATACTTTTACATACAATAATCAAATATTTGCAAAGTTACAAACCAAAATAGATACTCGGAAACTCAAGGTTAACACTGCCCTTAACCCAGGTTTCAGCTGAAATTCCTTACTTTTGTATTACAACAGGGGCAAACATGGAACCATAGAAAGACAACAAATTAACAATCCCTTTTTTACAAAGCCAGATTCACTAAGTGATTGCTTGACAGATAATGAGCCAGATGGCCTGCCATACTGATATGGCAATTCGCACAATGAAATCAAAGGTTGTCGAGGGGTGCTCCAAAAGATCTGGGAGGCACACAAAATGGCCCCAATGGGCAATACTGCAAGATAAGAGGTATAGTGTTCTTCCCGCAATGCAATTCTTCAAGTTCCAATACAATTTTTTCGTACTAGTTGTCGCATCTGAATTTAAAGTGACAAAAAGTACCTAGATTAACAGAACTCATCCCAATCTTGCAATTGAAGTACTTTTTGTCACTATGAATTCATGTGACAACCAGTGCAAAAATTGTATTGGAAGAAATGCATTGTGTGAAGAACACTGTACCTCCTCTTCTGCAAGATAGTGTTAATTTCATAGCGTGTGTTAGTGCTATTCTACCTCTACTCACATGATCTGTCCAGCCTTTTACAGCATCATATCCTTTTGATTTCCGTGTGAGGTTAGAGTAGAAAAAGGTGGTGAAAGCAAACACTTTCCTCTTGGATGCCTCCGTCAGTAAATGAAGATAGGAATTGATAATCTGGAGAAAATAAAATGCATGATACAATTAAATATATTAATAATTCCTTACAGTACTGGAAAACCCTAATTTTCAGTTATTGCTTAAACCCCCTGTTTTTTCTTACCTTTGGAACTCTGGGGGGGGGGAGAGCAGCCCCACATGCCACCCCTTGGCGCTGCCCCTGTGTACCTGAAGAACACAGTCTGCAAATGAGATATTTCCCTACTGTCACACAACAGGATATCACCAAGGAGGATTAAAATAAGTAGATGACACTTGTGGACGAACGGTGGTCCCTGGGCCTTGCTTTACAGGGGGCGCTATAACGACTCGGGTTAGATTTTAAGGGGGTGGGACACAGCACTAAAAAGTCCAGATAAAACTCGGGGATAACAATGCATAGGCGATAATCTTGTAGACTATTTAGACTTAAAACGTGAAATTGGTGTTATATGAAAGCTGTGAATTTCTAAATTGCTATAACATAACATATACGGTGAATTAAGTTATTTTTACAAAAACAAATAGTAGAGAACTACACTATTTCCAGGGGATTTCAATTGAAGGGACCCGAATTGTAGACTGCAACTGCTGTAGCAAAATATATAACCTTGATTCATAAAAATAGATCAAATAAATCTAAAGAGCATTAAAGGAGCTAAATTTTGATACTAAGCATACCAAATTTGACCTTGAAATAACTGAAATAGGCGCATTTGAAAAACAAAATAATTAACATTATGAAACATTCAGTGTACAACCCCTTAAACTGGGGTGGGCCTAGGTCCAATCGAGGGCGCTATATATAACCGAGTCTTGCAATGCGCAGTTCATTATTGTCATGGTTACAAACGGTGAACACGTAACTCTATACCATGAGGTTAATAAATACAGGAGGGACCATAAATTTTGTTGGCACGCGCGAACTTTCGTATTTTGCCATAGCCATATTGTGGGGTAAAGGAGCAAACGACGACAGGCGCTAAGTGTCAACCCCCTGATATCACGCCAAGGTTTCTATTCTTCTTCTTAGCGTATCCACAAGTCATTGGTAATGTCTTGTGGTAGTGTCAGGATTTATTCAAATGAGTAAGCTGATTCTGGGCCGCGTGTATCCATGATATGGACGCTCCTAACATGGCCCGCTTTTGAGACTGGGAGCGGATTAGGAACAGTCAAGGTTTCTATTGGAATGGAAATTTAAGGTAGGAACATCAGATAAAATGGTCTTGCAGAAAAATTACCATAAGGCCCTTGAAACTCGATTATTAGTTTCTCGTCCCCCGCCCGCGTTATGATTTTTGGGCCGCGTTAGCTGCCGAAAATCTGAAAATAATTCATTATTTTGAAAAATTCTGTTCAAGCATCACCTTTTCAGTCGATATTGGAATTTTTTGGTAGGAAACCTGTCTCGGAAGTCACGGAAATGAGTCTAAAAATAGACCCAATATTGTTCGTATTTCGTCGATTCCCTGTAGGTTCATTTCACTGTAAAAATACGCATGTAGCCAAATAATGAATAATGAAATAGTTCCCTCATTATGGGCTGAAAAAAATGTGACGAGAAACTCAATTGAGTTTCAAGGGCCTAAAATCAAATCTCCTAAATCAATTTTAGTCCAATTGAACTTGATTATGGTAACGATTGAACTTTCCTCCAGATATTTTTTGAAAAATTAACATGTTTCTTTCACCAATACCAACATTTCATGAGAATTTCAACGAGATCTGGGAACGAAGCCGTAGCCGATGAGCCGACCTTAAACCGAATAAAGAAATGATGCCCATTTCCACAGTCCCTTCTCTAAAGAAATGCTTTCATATGGGTTACTAATGACAATAATATTGAAAACCCCCAAAACTTGTTGCAGTATATTCTATTGAAAAGTCCATAGGCCAAAAAAGTGAACCATTTAACCCTCGGCATGAAATGTGAGAAGATGGTGCTTAAAGCCTCTGTGCGCAAAACAGTGGCGGATTTAAGAGTCAGCAGTGTCAGGAGCTGCTGACAGGCCCCCCCCTAAATTATTGCTCTCAGGGCCCCCTCAGACACACCTTAGTCACACTAAAGTGCAACACTGCACTGCTTTGCAACGCTAAAGGAAGATTAACAAGGAAAATTATGAGTTATTGATACTATTTGACCACATTTTGCATTAAATTTGGTGTCTACCATTTTTTGGAATGTGATATTCCTGAAAGAAAAAATCTGTTTTTTCTTTAAGCTTATTTTGTTTCTTACTGTTGGATTAAAAGTTTGTTGGAACAAAAGAACATAAGTGCACATGGACTGTGTAAGCCAAGTAGATGATTACACCTCATTTTGTGATTCATAATTGGTCAAAGTATGTGCTTCTATGTTAACATGAGGTGTACTGTCTGTGCATATCAAATACCCAAGTAATCTTAATCTGACTGGGCCTTTCAGCTGAAAAGCTAGCAATATGTCCATGTGGTTTAAAATCTAATTGACACTTTGTCATCGATGGCTCATAGACTATTGTGAAAGATTTTCTGCAAAATTGTTAGCCTGATTAGCAATGTACTCCCTGTTCCAAACATCGGCGTAAATCCCGGGGGAAATATACCCCCCCCCCAATATTTTGATGAGGGGGATGGTCAATACGATCATCCCCCAAGTTGATGCCCGTTCATGTGTTTTTGACCAAAATAACCTCATAGTTTACCATAATACTTTAAAAATCGCAAATTTTAGCGCACTTTGTTATTAATTAGAATTACATTTAACGATTTTAGCTTCTAAATGGCAAAATTTTTAGTGCGCTTTGCGCGCACATGTGTTTACTAATGGATCTTTTCAACAAATCCCGTTTCAATCGTAAATTTTCATCAACCCCATCCCCCCCAATGTCAAACAGAAATTTACGCCACTGGTTTCAAAATAAAGTGGCACTAAGTTCTCTAGCTTTTTAAAAAGTATAACAATAGTAGTACAATATTTTAATAATATCACAACAAAACCCTTTTATGAGCCTTAAGTCTGACTCAGAGATTTCCCGATGAGGGCGCACTCATTTTTCAAAGAAATCGTGTTTTTTGCATATACATAATGCTTGTCCATATACTAATCACTGTGTGAAATAACTAAGTTCAAATCGAAATCCTTCATATAGGAAATCACAACTTTGTTATAAAATTCCGGATACCGAATTTTCGTTATACACGGTATCCTATGGCACTGATATACTCTGCATAAATGTTTACTGCATGAAAACGAAAAATCTGTGTCATCTCCAAATTTGGAATTAAGCATTTTAGGTGAATATCTTTAGTTCTAGATGACTATTTTTTAATTAATAAACAAAAGAAATTATATTTCAAAATCTCTGAGTCAGCCTTTAAATTTGAATGGATCTCAAATTGAATAACATATTAAGGTCTCTAAAAATCTTGCAAAATAATAAAATTTTGACCATTTTTGTTACAAAGTTTTACAACACTTAAAAACATGACACAAGTCTACAGATTTAACAATCTTGGTTCAAGCCTAATTTAAATTTTGAAATTTCATGAATCTTTATTCAACACAAAAATATATCTGAAAATAACAAAGTATATTTAATAATGGTCAAAGTGTAAAAATTACTAATTAGCCTTGAAACGTGTTTTGCTGTTTTGTACTAAATGATTGTTCTAATGTATTAAAATGGGCTAAAACACTAAAATCACCTATATTTAGGCCAGTATATACCCTGAAAATTGCAAAGCACTAAAATCTTACCCATTATCCCAGTTGGGGCTCATATAAGGATTGAGATTTAAGGTTTCAATATAAACGTGTGAATAATAATTTTATTACAAAAAATTAGTGCCAGAATTCTAATATCTGGAGTAGTGAAGACACGTCAGCACAAAACAATAACTTCTAATAATCAAACTATTTTTTTTAAATTAAAATTTAAAATTTCAGATATGTGGTTTTTAGGTACAATGGTGCCATTTACAATGAATTGTTATTAGCTTTAATGGTTAGAATGTCAGAATATTCTTTCCTATTACTAACACTGCACATGCATGATTAATTCCCCATCCAAAGCCTAACTGATCTGACCCTATACTTTGTTCGGTCTCAAGTTTGAGGGTGAACGACATGCATGTTTCTCTTTGCTCGTAGCGTTTCGATTGTGCCGCCTTGATGTTGACATTAATTTCTACTACTGTACTGCAGAACTATTTTGCACCATTAATTTGTCATAATTTGTTAACAGTCTTTCAATATAACTTTAATTTGCATTTTTGTGGGGGTTTTAATTTGTGGTTATAAAGTTAACAAACCACAAAAATAAACAACATAAAAATATCCTACCATATATAGGAATCAAACTCTTCACTAGCATCAAAAATTTTAGATTGGTTGCTGCAAAATGGTCACTTTTTGAATATCAAAAATTCCCCTGAGAAATTGTTTCAAGTCATTTCCAAGTAATCACGTACCCTTCATTCCATCTAAATGAGCCTCTCAGCTGGCAGCTTCTGCCTATTGGCCTGCAGAACCAAGATTGGTCATATAGTCAGGTGTTATGCTCATCTCCAGTGACATTTGCAAGGACCTTCCAAGAGATGGTTTTACCTACATCTATGTATATTCACCTCAAACACTGTTGTGCTCAGTGTCATACCAATCATAAAAACGTAGTGGGAAGCTTCTCTAAAATGTGAGGTGATAAAGCCCAAAAGTATCTGTTTTGCTAATATGATATTAAGATACAGCCAATTTAATTTTAACTTATATAATATTGGATGGCTTAAGGTGATTAGTAACAGAAAATATTGCCTGAGCCTCAGATCAAAACCAATGGGTGAGTCGGTCAATGAGACCATTTTTCTTGGGAGGGTGATATTTTCTGTCATCAAAAAGGGTCATTCAATACTATTACTTTTAAGAAACAGTTGACTTGACAAAATATTGTTTAAATGGACTTCAAAACTAAAAAAGACATCGCGGTCCCGACCGTGAGTTTGAGTGAGGCTAAAGGACACATGAGGTCACCAAGGTTCACATGAGGTACAACACACATGTCACCCCAGCCGCTACCCTTTTTACCAAGTTACATCTTCATAGCCCTTGCAGAACTCATACGGCATGAAATATATTAAGGGTTCACATTTTGAACGGCCAAGGTCACATGAGGCACCATGGTCACAAACATGTCACCCCCACCCCGCCCCTCCTTTCACCAAGTTACATGCATTTGAGCCCTTATGAACTCATACAGCATTGCAATATATTTAAAGGTTGCGTGTTCCGATCTCTTGGGACCCCCTGATTTACCTGGAAGAGTATCGATTTTGATATCAGATGAAGGCCGTATTTTTCTACTTGTCGTCCTGAAATTTGAGCCTCGAATCCATTTCATTCCCAAGATATAAAACAAAAAAACCCGTTTAGTGGTAACCACTTTTATTAGTACAGTATGAATAGGGCTTTGCAAACGTGCATTTTGAGTATACCATAAACGCAAGTTTGTTTCCAACCGTACTTGATGGGGTGTCTGTAAGTGCCAGGCTTCATATAAGTAGAGGAACACAATACACATAAATCGTGAACAACAACCTTTAAGGGTTAAATACGACCAATAGCAAATGCGACTTTTGACGTCAGCATCAGAAACGGCCTGCGAACATTACTTCAATCTAAACACGCTTCCTTTTTTTCCTTGTTTTTCACCTGTATCTCACTTTCCCTCAGAGTGAAAAAAAAAAGACTTTTGACCATTTTCAAATACCATAATGATATTTAAAGAGACACCACCAAAAAAAAAACTGGGCCCATTTGAAAAATTAGTGCGCCCTTCAAGATTTTTCAAAATCGACCCCCCCTATTTTTGCATGGTTGTAAGGCTTTTATATACAAAAGGCCTCACCCGAAATGCTTAGCCCAACCAGCTTCCTTATGGGTACAAATGATTTTATAATTTAATGTCGACGGCGACGTTAAAATTCAGCAGACGACGAAAAATGGCGTTACACAAGAACCCGCACGTCGTATGCATGTTTCCACGCCTATGCACACTGTTTGATCGGTCTATAACCTTTGTGGTTTTAATATCAGTGAGTTTGAGTCAAAAATATTCATGTAATATACACAATGTTGACCTAAATTTAGGAAAACTAAAAGTGGCCCCAAATTACCTGGATGTCTTTATATCAATCCATGTCCCTATCTGTTTGGGGTATGTTATTTTATGTGTAAAAAAAATATCTCTGTTCTTCCAATGGCCTAGATATCATTTGAGAGCAAATGAGAAAATTTCAGTATTTTGTGAAAATGTTGCCCAGTGCCGCTTTAAGGCTTTTCCAGAATCCTAATGTAACAGGAACATAAAGAACTGGCTAGTTGATATACAGATTGTAAAGATGCGCCAGAGAATCAGATAAAAAGTTTATTTCTAAAGGAGGATTGGCCCGATTTAAAGTATATGAATTTTCGTCTTGATAGATGGCCTCACCCCAAAACTCCATCTGCAAGTTCCGATATTTCTAGCCGTTTTGATGTAAGAGATAAAAACGCTGTTTTGTAAGTTCCGTAGAGTAACTGTGTAAAAAGTAATATTGGTCGCCAAAAAACGGCGCACATTCACTCATAATTCCAAACCAAGTGTCCTTTATCCTAAGATTTCACAGGGTCAATGAGAAAAAATAAAAAGCCATAGCTTTCTTCGATACCAACATTTTGGCCACTTCCGGTTTAAACAGCGGACTTTCTGGGGACGAGGCCTATTAGCGATCGGGCCATGGTACCTTTAATCTAAGAGTTGCAGTGAGATATCAAATTTTCTCATTAAACTTTGCAAGAAGTGAAAAGGATCTAACTCTTTGTCAAAAGTACCTTTACCAGATAAGCGTACTTTAAGCGTGATGCGCGTAAAGTAGAATCGTACGATCTACTGCTAAGCCCACCCTTCTGGATGGCGCGGGCGTACCTCTTGTAAAAGGTATTTGATAAATACGTATAGGAATTCCTGAAAATTAGTCATGCTATCACATAACGTCAAGAAACAATAAAAGTGCCGAGCATGAGACTAGTGTGACCTTTGACATGCATATACTGTGGATTGTTAAAAAAGTCAATTACTTAAAAAATTCAGTTGAACCAAGTAACTCCAGATGAAATTTTCAAAAATTTTGAGATTTTTACACAGTGCATTGGTAACTGGCTAGTAAACTATGAATGTGAATGGGTAAGCTCGACAATGTATATGGTCGCAAAACCCAAAGGAATTTTAATTTTGTAGTAGATAATTAATATCAGAGATCTTGATATAATTAAACGGCTGCTGGAAACGGCCTTCCAATATGAATGAAATAGCCGGAAACTAGCGGCATGTATGTGTCTAAGCTCATCATTAGTTGTTGTATTGGTTCTAGGACCAAGTCAAGTTAGAGGTCATTTTTCTGAGTGGCACTATTTCATCATGGACAGACATAAACTTAGCTTTTCCAGCTCTGCCGTTAAGTACAATCTGGGGTCCCAATTCTTATTACAAGATCGCTTATTTTATGATATATACGCATTTTTAAGCATTCTCGTTCGCAGGAGTAGTTTCCTCGACAAGTACCAACTAACGTTGCAAAAATATCAAATTTTGAAAAATGGGGGTGCTCTTCCAAAATGGGCTATTATTGCTTTAAGATTGGAGGTCCAGCTTTTATTGATGTTGTTTGTGACCATGGAGATGGAGCACATCCAAGTGAGGTGAGAATGGTAAAGGGGATGAAACTAAGGTTCATCTCAAAACATTTTTGTAGAGTGAAAATCTCTGAGCCGATGGTTCTGGACATAAAAGAAAATTAACTACATGACTGATCCCTGTCAGACTTCATGAATCCATGGAAATTGTAGTAATGAAAGCTGGAAGATGAGAAGATTGGATTATCTGTTTTTTTTCATTAGATGATAAACATGACAATACACTAGGAGCCATTCTTTGTTGTGGCAGATGGTATTATTATTATTGTGGCAGATGGTATTATTATTATTGTGGCAGATGGTATTATTATTATTGTGGCAGATGGTATTATTATTATTGTGGCAGATGGTATTTAGACTATGGAACGTTGTTACGGGACGTACCCAAGGTCAGAAAAGCAGCCTCCAGGTATAAAACAAAATTCACAATTACTATTTGTAAGAAGATTGACTTGACCAAGATGTAAATTCAAAACAATTATTTTAATACATAAGTAAATCATCCAATCATCAATCACCACCAATATAAACAATTAACAATGCACAAAATTATTATATTTCTTACCTATTTAAAAATAAAATTAAACACACCATCATCTCATGAATTATAAAATACTTCAAAGTTCTTGTTGGGTGTGCACCAGTCTCCGTAGAATCAGGTCCACATATAAATCTTGGCGACACAAGTCTTGCTAGTACAGTTCAGTAGTTTTGCGTTATCGCAAAAGTCTTTTTCGCTAGACCGGCCAATTAATTTCAAACTCATAGACTTGGAGAACTACTGGAAGTCTGGAAGTATAACTGCAGCTTGGCGTAACAATAGTCCACAGGTACTCAGTGCATTAAAGGTGAACTCTTGGTAGAGGCAGCACTGGTATTAAAGAGACACAATCCTGCTGGTATATTCTAATGTTAACCTTTATTTTTCCAAAGGCACCAAATTTTGTGCAGCTCTGACGATTCTGACGACTTTCCAGAATTATATAAAATATAATAACATTTTATAAAATCAAATGTTATTGCAAAGTTCTCCACCTTCTGTTTGAGAGGTCTACACTCGATGAAATCTCTTGTCAACTGGCAAGGAAAAATGACTTGCAACAGAATTTGTCCTTGATGCACCAAAACATGCAGAGACAAGAAGAAGATTTCGCAAGCTTTTCAGTTCACGTGTGTGCTGAAACATGCTTCACATCCTGTACCTGATGTGTTTTGACATAGCAATTACACAGTCTATTGTTCATCAACAGGTGTGAAATCTTGCTTCCTATAGGTAAACAAAGAACCTCTGTACACTTCTTAGAATGGAGACGATAAGACACTGTGCTCCTATTGTCCTATGACTGCGAACATCTTCTGACATGTTCTTACTCAGGAAGTTCTCACACACTAGTCCGATTAGAACTAGGTCAATCAGATAAGTCATGCTTATTGCACAACACATTGCAAGTTTGATATTAATATTTTCCAGTTCTCACTCATAATTATATGATTAAATTTAACATGATTTAATACACAAAAAATAATATTCAGGAGTCTGTCACAAACGTACCACAAAAATGACCAACTCTATGACAAATTATGTTGGCCCCTTAGTGGGGGGTGGGGATGGGGCTACGGGAAAACCAAGTGTATATTCATAATAATTTATTACAATCATATAACCCTCTGATCCTGCATATAAATCTATAAATCTTGCACATTTTCTTGAAAATGAATGAAATGTTACCTCAATTTCCTTTCCCTAATGGATACATATAGACTTCAGCAAACAATGGAGCTAAAGATATTCAACGATCGGACCGGTGTGTTGAGCCTTTGTTATGTTGCCACACAGTTATCACCTACACAGTTCGGGTTGAGTAACAAAATACCCATCCTCTTTCACAATAACTAACCAGTTTACATTATGATATAGGTCATTGGCACTAAGTTTTCTTCTGAAAACAACGATATTTGAATAAACGAAGTTAAGCATACGTTACAGATTTTGGGTCTGCACAAAGTTGTTAGGTCGAAGCTTGCCCAGCAACTTTGCGCGCAAAGATTATGGAGGCTGTTCCGCACTGCTGTACCTCAACATTAAAACGTTAACACTTTTGCCCAACTGTCCCAATCAATTAAGCATACATCTCTTCAACCCCATACTAACAAGTGGTCATTTGTTTGAGATAGTTAAAGCCATAATCAGTCATTTTTCCCAAATTCAAAAGGCCCATTTTGTCTGTAAATTGCTAGTGTTTGGTCATATCAACACCTTATATTACTGTTCTTTGTGAAAAACAGACATTAAAGCATTTTAAAGCATGCAGTCTTGAAGATGACGATTTCTAGACCTTAACTAGAATTTCTTGGCTTTCGCGCTTGCTATATTCAAAGAATATAAGCTGTGGGCCACCCAGCCCATCTTACAACTTGACCTCAGATGACCTTGGCATGTGAACTTTGACCTCATCAACAAATGCGGGATCCCATATTGCAACCTATGACTCAAGTTCGAACTTCAACTTTTCAATGAAGGGCAAGTTTACATTGTTAGCCTATTTTTCAACTTGACCTCACATGACCTTTGACCTCATCAACATATGAGGGATCCCATGGTGCACAAATTTGCTTCCCAAATTTTATTAGTAAATAATGCAAAAAATAACCATTTCTTGACAAATCCAGCATGTTAAGCTTAGCCACTTACAGGGGTCTTAACTACAAACAATTTCCAATAGAACAGTGCAAAAAATTGGACTTTGATGACAAAGGGGGAGGCGATTTGTTTATATTCAGAAGAAATCGTTTATAGTGGCTTTAAGGACAACATATTCCATGCATATTGGATTTGAAACCTATGTGGTTTATCGCCCTACCCTTAGAAGTTCCAACTTTTTTTGAAATGTCAGGTGAAAACTGCAGACTGAAGAGCTGTTTTAAAAATTACCCTGCAGTTCTATGATTCCAGAGAAAGTTCAGTGCAAGATTTTTTGTCGTCCTAAGTTTTTCTGCTGTTATATTTTTTTCTGCGGCTCTTATTATATTTTTTAATGCTGATACCAGGAAACCATTATTTTGTTGGCCTACCTCACTATAAACAATTTGTGCATATCCAAAATACAACTTATAAGGGAATATCGTCCTAGTGTTTCTCTCAGGGTGTAAACTGTACCGAACTTGCAGATTGAGCAGATCATATGTTGAGAGAAAGAATGCGGATATGAACAAATCATCTTACTACAATTTGCCAAATGTTGTACGTGTGTCTGTGCGAGTGTATGTTAATAAAAGTCTCCGTCAGTTTTGATCCAATTCAAATGAAAGAAAGGTGAATACCGAAATTGTGTTTTAAACTATATTCGGACGAAATCGGTTCAGAAATGGCTGAAAAATTTGAAAAATATTGTCAGTTGCTAAGGAAACCACACATTTGTTTGTTTGTAAACAATTACCAACCAAAGTGCACAAGTGGTACTTAGCAACAGAAGTCTCAAATCAGTTTGTGTCACCCCTGTGCCTGCATGAGTGATGCCCTATAACAAACCCACTTTTAAGAAACAGACGAGCTGCATACAGTGCTACATTTCAATCAAAAGTAATATCTTTAAAAAATTAATAATAATTACTTTCAAATATTTAAACTACATCTTTTTAACACTAATAGTGATTTTGCCAACAGGTCAACACATTTGCTGACGAACAGCCAATTTTGCTGAAAAATTCTGCAAATGGGAGGTGTTCCCCCCCCCCTCCCCGGGACAACTCTGACCAAAAATGAAGGTAATCTAAAGGGTAATGTAGTCACACTTTGTTGAGTTTGGCATGAAATGATTCCCATCAAACTTTTCATCTGACTGTATCTGATCTGACTGAAGGTCTCGAGAAAACAGTAGGCCCACAGCCCACACGAATATAGAGCAGCCAATATTTGTTTTAACATATACAAATATTTCTGTCATTTGAAAAACTTGCCAATCATCTCTTTAAGATCAGCTGCCACCTCAAATCAAGCCCTAGTCAAGGCTCAATTCAATTGCTCTCTCCCACTAATTTCTCGAACTGCTCTACACATTTGATTTGTTTTAGAGTATTATTATCTACCGCATCGAGCAATTGCTCCAGTGCTTCTTCAACAACCAGCTGAAATGTAAACATGCAAATATCAAGCAGACGATATGATTGATGCAGTGTCAGAGGTCGGGTCGCTGATTGGATCAGATCAATCACTGTGAGGCACGGGCGATGTAAGATACCAATACCGGGAAAAGTTCCCATAAAAACAGACTATTTCCCTATGATGGGGGAAATAGTAACTTTTTATGGGAACTTTTTCCCTCCTGTGAAATTTTGGGGAATTAATCCGATATATTTTATGACAAATGATATAGTATCCACCAATCAAATGACAGAAATATTTGTATGTGTTATATAATTCTTTCTATGGCCTACACACTCACATTGTCATTAAGCCACATGTCCTCAGCCAGTGTGTACATGTCCGTCTTCGTAATGTTGATTTTGCCGATGGTAACAACAACAGGAGAAGATGCCTGCCTCTTGGGACCATCTCTTTTTAACTTCTTGAACACATACTCTATCACGGTTTTCCTGCTGCACAGTAAAAATATTCTACATGTGTTTCAATGATGAAATTTAAAAAGTCTACTGAAAATAAAAGTATTGATTTTTAATACATACTTAAAATATGTAAATCTTCTTCTTTGCCTAGGAGAGCAGTGATTAATGTGAAAGGATTATTAAAAAAAGTTACAAAAAGCTTTACAAATCGGAATAGTGTGTTATAAATTCATACTACCTTAATAGAGCAAAAAAAGCAAAAATAATTAAAGAAAATGAACTATTTGAGAAAGAATTGTGTTCAGTTAACAGCTATTGGGTAACCACATTACAGAATAAACTAGAATTTAGCAGTTCTCGGCCTGTGAACTCACTACATTCAGATAAAATAGAGTGTGGGCTGCACCTTTTTGTTAAGCAGCCCAATCAGATTAAATATGGCAAATGACATACTTAATATGCACACATTTGGTGATGACAGAAGACATGATTAATACTTGGGTCACTACTACCCACTACAAAGTTTTCATGAAAATCTGTCCTGTGTTCTGGACAGTGAAGTAAAAGTTCACTTTTTGGTTGACAGAAACACCCATCTATCAATCCATAGTATTTTTTTTTTTCAAGACAGAATGACAGCAGAAATCTAAGAGGACCTCCCAGCTTAAGCTGGCCAACCACCATGGTAGGTGGTTTCGAGGTCCAACGGTACAGGTGGAGGTCAAAAAGGTACAGGTCTGGTCAAAATATCACACTTCAACATCTGGGACATTTGCAGGTTAAAAGGACAGGATGTTATATAAGCCGAATTGCTAGCCCTTTCTTGTGCAGTTGTACTATGCAAAGAACCAGAGGGTGTATGAGTCAATCCCACAATGCACCAGTTTGGGGAAATTTTACCTCATAGGTCATGTGATTCCACAAAAACACAATTTACGCTCTGTTAGCCACAAAGCCACGTACGTTAGGATTTTAGCAGGTGATCATGAAATGTCTTAATTTTTTGGGTCTTAAATTTTGGAACACTTTTTATCCCTAAGTACTGACATGTGTTTAGTCGTATAGATAGGGCACGTTGCCAAGGCATTGTGGGATCGATTCAAAACACCTCTGGCGCAGCACTGACATGCTGACTTTGTGCGAATTACAATTACAATATTTACAGGGTCTGTACTGTGGGTGTTTTGTGGGTCGGCTAAGTAGGTACTTGTGACCGCTTCGAGGTACAATGATTATTTGAACAACTCGTAAAAGCCGACTATTGGGCCATTTCAGGGAAGGAAGAGGAGGAGAACAACAGAAAGGGAAGAAACTCTTATTCCTGACCAATACCCCTTCTGGGCAGGGGGCACGGAGGAGAGAGAAGGGAGAAGGGAGCGGGGTCGCCCATAGGAATTACGAAGGAGAAAGGAAGAAAGGGACGGAGGGAAGGGGAGGACCAGGGAAAATTAAAGACCAAGGGAGGGAGAAAAGGGGGGAGACATCATTCAACAGAGGTGGGTCAGAGATATTGGAAAATAAACTTACCCGGGGAAACAACTCATTATCGTATATGTTTTGACCTGCCAAACACAATTGACTAAATGAAAATAAGATGAAATAACGTTCAGGTTATGTATTATAGTTTGCTCTTAGAATGCAACATTACATACATGTGGTCCAAAAAAAGGTTTACACTTTTATATCTGCAGATCTTCTCAAATGGTGTGGACCATCACAGTTTTTTAAAGAATTTATTATGTACAAATCTTGTTTATAACTGGTGGAACACGGCGTTCCAAAACCAAAAGCTCAAATAAACAAAATGGCGGCCACAAATAGCGAAAAACATGGTCAAAAACAACTTTGCACAACGTAAGTCTATGGGAAAACCATTATGTTGACAGAAATCATTACCATGACTGTGAACTGGGAGGGGGGGGGAAAAACCCACTCCTTAACTAACTACTACACCCTTCGAGTTGTGTGAAGTGTTTACCGTTTGAAAATGAATGAGAGAATATATCAACCATTGAAACTGAACTTGAAAAGCCTATTTTAATAATTAATTCAGTTGATTTCAATTGGAGGAGGATTTTAAATTGAAAGATGGATGCCATGTTTTTCTTGCCATGACTGATCGAGACACTGTTTGCATTTTCGAAGTTGCATGGTTGGGAAAGATCATAAAGAATATTGTAGCCGTTTTATTTTTAATTATAAGAGAAAAACTTGGAAATAATGAGGTGTCTTAATTATTAACTTTGTGGTTATTATGAAATACCCAGTCCCAGACGGGGTTGCATTGTTCAATGTGTGTTGTATCAATCTTGGATATAATTCGTGACCGTCAACAGAGTGCCTGAGACTTGCCGTGTGTGCAAAGTGGTTTTTGATCTTTTTTCTCTAGATAGATGTCGGCCATTTTGTAATTTCAGCTTGTTTCAATGCCGTTTTCACCGGGGTCCACACAAGATAGGTAGTTATAAGCACTTAATATTTTGAAAAAATCAACTTTTGAGGAAATTTGGAGACGAAAAAGTGTAAAATTTTTTTGGACCCATTGTATAGTGGGCAATTTGAAAGAAGATGGTTTGAAAAAAAAAAATCGTTGATTTAAAATGGTTTTCTTGAAAGAAGCCCAGTATGTAATATTTCGTCGGCAGGTCACATTAGAGACGTATTCGACATTTGGGACTTTTGGAAAAAAATTTGGCATATATGTTGTTTGTACTAATCTACAATGCACCAAATTTTAAATCTCAAAGTGGCTTAATTAGTCAAATAGTAATTAACTAATTATGAGCATTTAACAACGTTGAATTTTCCGCCGCATCAAATTAACGACCGTATTTGTCAAAATCACTGCGCAGGCTCATGGCATCGATCTGCATTTTGAAGTAGACTCAGCCCATCACATGATATCTTGGGACCATCATTTTTTTCATTTTTAGGTTTTAGGTTGGTATTTGTCGTTTTCACATAGTGACGTATTGCGCAAACGCGTCACATTACGACGTATTTTCGCGCCGTATTTGTTATTTAACGTTGAAATTGATATTTTGCCTTTTCACATAGTGCCGTATTTATTTACATCATTTATTCGCATATCAAATAAAAATTGGACGTTATAAGTAGTCCAAATGTATTTGAAAATTAACTTATTTGGCGGATTTTCCATTAGGTTTTTAATGAAATAACGTTTTAAGTAACAATATAGGGCAAATTAAAATCAAAAAAATCTCCAAGCTGTTTTTCTAGAAATGCGTATTTGAAATACGTCCGTATGTCGTGGCCGAAGATTGTTGTTATGTGTTAACCTTGGTTTGGTTACTCTGGTTACCACAGAGGCTTAATGATGTTGGCAATAATAAATTCAGATATTGACAAAAAGAGGATGAATAAAAACAAAAAGATGTAAATGCAGTTTATTGAAAAATAAAATGCTCTGGTGGTTTTATGCAGCTGTCATTGTCTGACGACCAATAGACCCCGGGAAATATACATCAATGGTGGGTCTGGGGCATTTACCACGGCTTGGGTAATTGCCAGAGGGTGTTGTGAATCAATCCCACACTGCATTGCAATGTGCCTCTTCTGTACTGTACTAAACACATTACAGTACTAGGGATAAAAATTGTTAATGAAAGGTTAAGAAAACACAAGACTATTCCATGATCAAGCAAAAATTCTTAAGTACTGCACATGTGGGCTAAAATGAGTGTAAAAGTCAGGTTTTTAATGTGTTTAGCATAGGATTTTTGTGGGATCACGGACCTGTTGAGGGAAATTCCTTAAAACTGGTGGCATTGTGGGATTGACTCATACACCCTTGGGTGAGCCCAAAGGGGATACGTCCAAAGAAGAGCATTTGGTCAGTCACAACATAGGATGTGTCAATGTTCTGTCACTTACCATTAGTGATCATATCACAACTAGGTTGTGTCAATGTCAGTACTTTACCATGGGTTGCATCATATACACACAATTCATGAAAGGTGCAGGACACAAATATAAGTTTATTGGTGAACAAAGTTTATTTGTTGCAATTGTAAGTCCATTCTTATGACCCAGGGTGAATAATTTGCATGTAGATGTATGACTCACATTGATGAATAGGGTTTTCAAAACATGTTACAGAGTGGTCATCACAAATCAACAACGATGAATCCATGCGTTCCACTTATTTTATCCCACGCGTTGGGCTTTCAACAAGAAAATCCTTATGGAAAACGTTATTAGATCGTATATAGAGGACACATAAGTATTATAGGTTGAAATAACTGCGATTACTTCTTGCGAGAAAAATGGGACAATCAATGCAAGCGCGCTGAGATTTTGATGCGTTGGACAAGATCAAAATTCAGCGCAAGTGTATTGATTTGTCTCATTTTTCGAGCAAGAGTAAGAAGTAAATGTGCAGTGATTAAGATAATTCATAAACACGGCAGAAAATAGAAAATAAAAATAATTTGCCAATAGGTAAACAGAAGTTTTAAAAATATAATTTTAATGGAAATGGAAAGAAAAATACCACTAGAAAAGGAACTCAGTCCTGCGAGACGCACACGCATTCGAAAGCACCTTACACAGTACACACGAGTGCAACTGGACATTCTCAATCCGCTCGTACTACATTCATGTATTTTGTTAACAGCTTCACTGATTTGCTGCTGTATATGCGTAAATACGCAAAGTGTATGAATCTCACTTATAACACTAAAATGTTCCCAGTTCGACAGAAATCTTTCCTAGTAATATTTTCAGCAATATCTAAAGCAAAACGATAGTTTTGCTTTGCAGTTTGCACCTGGTGTCCTTGCGCGTACTCCGAGTTTTAAACGTGACGAACAGCGCGTCGACTTAAGCGTACCGCATAAACGCACTTCAGTGAACTCCTCGTTGGGCGTGACATGCTAATTTGCATATCAACTGTGGGCTGATAATGAATCAACAACGGTACGCTCCCGTACAAGGAGATACGGTCAGTTGTTGAAAAAGTGATGCACCTTTCCCAGGGGTTGTATAGTGCGTCATACAAATGATAGCTGTTTTGGCTTATTTTGACCTGAAACAACTTCATGATCCTAATCTATGAATGCATGTCCCTAGGGTTTACAACAAAATACTACAAATCACAGGACGAGTACAAAAAATATAACCCCGACCATTCCGTGTATTTTTGGTGGTTAAAATGTAATTTTAGTTGAAGTGTTATCTTGTCATTTTCAAACAAATTCAGAGAATAACCAGTCATAACTCAGAAATTTATGTCCCTGTGTCTCTCTTCAAATGGTCCATAACATTGCAATTAAGTATGTACACTCGAGACATATGGGACTTTTCGAGGTCTACACTCAATATAATATTTATCTTTTATCGTGCTTTATCACCATAAACAGCATCCGAGTGTTGCTGCCTATTACAGGAAATCATCACAATCATTTCACTTCATCTTGGTGGCAGCTGCCCAAGTGCACATTCCTATCAGCACTTTTATTATAATATTCCCCATAACAGCTCCCCAGATTTGCTCCTCCTCCTGCCTGCTAATTGCTGGCTGGCCATTTACCCTCGAGAACAAATTTTCCTTAAAGACGTTAATGTTGGACCAGCATGCATCAGCAGTGAGTCTCTCAAGGGGTAAAATGCCCAGCTGGCAGTTATTGGCAATCCGATTTCGGTGATCTCCTGAGATGTAAATCCCCAGCCAGGACTGATTCAACTTTGACAATCTCATGAGTGGTAAATGCCCAGTTGGTGCAAATCAACATTTAGATATTCCCCATTTGTTCTTTTGTCTTCTTTTTGGGTGTTGCCAGTTGATTTGTGTGATACAGAATGTTTATGGGAACTTAATGCCCAGCAGGAACTCTCATGCAATTTTAGTTTTAGGCTCAGAATTTAGGTTTTTTAAAATTATTTTTGTTATTTGTCTTCTGTTTGTAAACGCCCAGCCAGCAGTTATCTGCAATCCGATTTCAGTGATCTCCCGAGGGGTGAATTCCCAGCCGGGACACTTATCTGCAATCTTATCAGTAGTGGGTCTCCTAAGGGGTAAAATGCCCAGCTGGCAATAATTGGTAGTGACTTTTTTTCACTTAATGCTCAGCTGGCAATAGTCAGCACTAAAAAAAATGCAATTGCCGATAAGTGCCACTTGGACGGGTTAGGTTTGTAAAAGTATCTTGCCCAGGCATACAAACATGTTGACTGCAGCGGGGCTCAAACTCACAATTTACAATGTTATAAGGATCATGAGTCCTGCAGTTTATCAATGCAGATTGGTCCTCTCTAAGATTAATGTGATGATCCCAGCAATATACTAGAAATTTAAAATGAGCAGTCCTCGACAAATCCTGTCCGATTGCCAAGAGCACTGAAAATTCTCTGGTAATTAAAATAGGCTGTCTACGCTGACGTTACAAGTTATAGGGCAGCCATTTTGAGGTTATTATTCCCATAAACCGCCAAGTAAACTGGCACAAAATGCATTTTTATTTTTACCTGAAGTGACAGCAGGAGACTGGAATGGTAACTGCTAGTTAAAGGGCCATGGCCTGATCGCTAATAGCCTCGTCCCCAGAACCCTTATTTTACCGGAAGTGGTCAAAATTTTGGTATCGTAAGAAAGCTACTATTTTCCCCATTTACCCTGTGAAATTTTACTTAGGGAGGCTGTTTGGTTTGGATGTTATGAGCGAAAATATACTCCATTTTGGTCGACCAATATTAATTTTACAGTGCTCTATGGGCTTACAAAATTACATTTCTAGCTCTTACATCAAAACGGATTGAAATATCGGTGCGAAACTTAACAGATGATGTTTTGGGATGAGGGCCCTTCTATCAAGATGAAAACTTTAATTTAAATGGGGCTATCTTCCTTTAAGAAATAACATGTACTTTTTGGAATGCCTATTCATTTCACTTATAGGGTGGCCTAAAGGCTGCTGAAAAGCCTGTAATTCAAAATTTGTTTTCACTTCCAAAGAACCTATTAGATTTTTAGTTGTTAGAAAGTGTGCACAGTGCTGTGTGTCGTCAAGTGACACAGTGTAACCGGCAAGTGACCCGGATGAGTAGACAGCCCTATACCACCCTGTCTGATTGGGCTATTTGAATATTTTGAAGAAAACTAGTTCACATTAAATTTATTAGCTCATACTTTGAATAAAATATGGTTTTGAAATATGGTTTTGAAATATTAAATTTGTACTACAATTTTGTGCAATAGGGAATTGTTTTGAAGAAAAGAGGTTACAGGTTAAATTGAAGGTTCCTGTAGTCAGTTCTGGTATACTCTTATCAAGCTCATTGAGCTCAAAGTACAAAGTAACAATGCGGGCGTACACATTGTACCGACTTTCAACGCGCACGTTGTGAAAGTACATGCGCACTGCAACTGAAAGGCGGCACTACGTATACACGCGCGTCATTACTTCAGACAAGACAAAGTATAGCTGATGGCCAATAGGTGAGTCACCATGGAAGATCTGGGATAATCACATCTGCAGACTCTGTATATTTCAATGAAGTAATGTTCATAATCTGGAAGGGATAGTTCATTGGTAGAACACCAACACTGTCACCTTCGGAGCCTAGTTTTATCCATTTTAAGATAAGCACTCCTGATATATCCCTCTGTGAAGGTGACTTAGTAGGGAAAAATCACCTTATGCAGTATCTCTTTGTCTAGATTAGTGTGTTCTGAGGTCTGTGGGCTTTGGACCAGACTTTGGCCAGTTAAACCTGGTTTTGTGAGCACTCAACCATTCCACTTCCCTCAGAGCATATTCCTGGAGTTGCTTGTATCTCCATCTGTCTGAATGCCTTTGAGCTTCTGCTGAGCCAGATGACATAGCTCAATGAGTGCAATTTTGGCTGCTGTATCGGTTATAGCCTTTCCCTTTCCTTTAGGAAATGCCCAAGGATGCCAGGCATTTGTTGTCTGATGTATTGCAGAAACCTCTGCTTCCTACTTCTATTGGAAAGTAGTGTGTAAACCATCCTCTGCTTTCACAGTTAGCCAATAGATCTTGGTATTTGCACTTCTTTCTTGCATATGCTTTGGATAGGTTCTCCTCCATAGGGACCATCAGCTCTATGATGATCACTCTCTTTGTTTTGGTAGAAAAGATGGTGATATCTGAATGGCATGATTTTACAACACAAAATTTGATATATTTGCCTAAATATTTTGGGGTTTTCAGAAAAAAAGTAAGCCAAGTTCGGGCAAGGTTCGGGCAAGTGCTATTTACCTGGGCTTACCCGATCGGGCAAGCTAATGGGAAACATTTCTTGAAGCCTGCTGATGAATCTGCAGGGTTAAGTTTTATCAATGTTACTAGATTTTGTTACAAAATATCAATGTAATTGCCTGTCAATTACAGTGCCAGTACATTCAAAACCAGAGCATCAATGATGCAGTAGCCTATAATATGCCATTCAAAGACAACAACATCCTTTAAAGTACCTTTATAATTTTTGACAATAGAAATGGCACATTAATACCATTTTGTTTGACTTTTAAAGCCAGAGTTTTTTGGCGTCTATAGTATATACCAAGTATTAATTCACACGGAGATGAACTTTAGCCAAAAAGGTTTGTTTTTTGGATATGTCTATAATACAATGCGCCTTTGAATCATTACACTATTAAATGGTTTACTACTGTCATTGTCAATCTTACTTTAAATAATATGATGTAACCCCACTTAAATATGCCACACGAATCCTAAAGCTTTTTTTTTGCAATTCATTTTCACTTCTAGGACATAAGTGATGTAGGCTTATATGGAGTAGCCTATGTAAATTTTAATGACTTTTAACCATGTATTTTAAGCTACATGTACCTAAACACAAAATGAGCCCTTGGCCTACAGACTCATTCTATCATTAGAGAGTTTGCCCGGTCTGCAAGGCAAACATATTTTTTAGTTCAGTATACTTGGTAATGTAAATGTGAGAAGTATAATGAAGTGCAATGAAACAAATCGTTTAAGTTTAAAAAATCAAAAAACTAAAAAATTAAAAAAAAAATGGAAGGAGTTCCATATGTTACCCCTTTAAAAGTGGTAACAGGAAACAAATTCTTTTTTATTTATGGCCCTTACACGACCAAATACCCTAACCACCCTAAGGGCTCAAAAAAAAATGCATGTAGAACTTGAAGAGGGGGTACATATGGAACTCTTTGTGCCAAAAACAAACCAAAACAACTAAACTTGGCTTAATAAGAAAATAACCTGATAATGGAATATCACGTAGGCCTAATACTGTTATATTTAGGAGTGAAAATTAATTAAAAATAACATCTTTAAGAAAACTTTTAATTTTTTATATTTGTTTAAACTTTTTATATAAAAAATCAGAATCACCTTTTTTTAAAAAACAAAACTCAATTTTATTTACCAATTTTGTTCTTGTGTGTGATAGGTCTACAATATCTACAGTTTGACTTGTTTGAAACGATGTATTTTTCATGTAAGTAGCTTGGAGTAAGCATTTGCAGTTATAATATAGACTACTTGATTTTTCAAACAATGCAAGCTACAGAACGGAGAAATTATAAACCCGCACCATACTTTTTGATCATGTTAATAACAGAATACATTTTCCTCTAAAATGTGATTGATGCCATAAAGTACTTTAGATGCGATGTACTATTAATTTAATCTTTGGTGTATTTCTCTGTTCAAAATCGGTTAACTTGTTATCTTTTAATTCTGTTAACACTTCAAAGAGTAACAGGTCAGGACATGTGCTGGGTTGGATTTTTTAAAACCTAACTAAAAACATCACACAATTGCAATAGCAGACTTCTCCGATCAGTGTAAAATGAAATAGGTAGTAGAAATATGTTTCTTATTTGATAATGACAATAAACTATAGTTTGAAAAGACAAATTACTACCTATTAATATTTAGTCATTTGGTCTTTTATTACTAATCTAATTTGCCACATTAAATGAAACATAATTTGAACAGAAGATCCTTACAAGCTGCCCTAATGAATTTAGCTTTCTGACATACACCAACTTAGATTTAAGCTTGGTTATTATTTTGCATACCTGAACACTTTAACATTAGGAGGAGAAGGTAATTGTATTTAGGACACACAACACTATTGTGTCTATATGTGTCATGACAGATACGTTACTTAAAGTAGGGGTGATTAGGAATCCTATGCTTCTTTGAATCTTGATGATGAATATTGTTTCACATCTTCTCCATTGCTTTAACGTAAATAACATTAATTTTCATTTAGCTGGAGTCATTGCTATTCAGCAAGTGTTTTTCTCAACTAACTTAAAAGTTTACTTCTTTTTATTCTTAATTTATTATAAACATGATTGAAAGTCCTAATCATGTGAAGCCTGTTTTTTGCATCTTTATAATGCATACCATTGCATTAATCCAGTCTTAAAAGCTGAAAATACCATCTGCTTCATATGTAATACAAATACGCCTTTAATCACAATCAAATTCACAATAGCAAATGGTACTTATTTCATGCCTGGTTTGAAATGATTATGGAATGTGAACTCTGCAAATGCACATGAATCTGAGCTTAATTTTGTTTTTGTCTTTGTACAATAACATTCATTTTTTTCATAGCGACAAGGACTTCGAGTGATATAGGCCATCAATAAAGCCAATCATGAGGCCTCTGCAAACATGACCCACCGATGTAATTAATTAGTAATTTGATTTTACACAGAACCACACAATATGCCAAATTTTAATGAAAAAACATTAATCATATTTTGAACTTGGATAGAATTCCATGTTATTTCCCATGTTCATTTCAGAAAGGAATCAACATTTTTTTTTCCTGGTATATATTTTAAAGTGGTCAATATTTTAATCCTGCAAGGTGACCAATGATGTAACTCCAAGTGTCCCATGAATTTGGCAAATGGAAGCTGAAATCCTTAAAATGCAGTTTAATTGGAGAGTACCTCCTAACTTCGGATGCTTTTGGTTTGCTTCCCTAATCTCAATCTACACTTTGCATGTAACTTGAATTTCAATTAAACTGTTTGTGTCAAATGCTAAGACCTAATTATGTCTGTGCAAATCATTCAGTATGTTGCTCTTTTACAATGATGGGTAAATCATGAGCATATTTTTCTCTCAATTCTCAATATCAATAGCATACATTGTTTACAAACAGCCAATTCCACACAGGCCAAGCTAGTTTCAGTTATCTGCTGCCTAAAGAACAAAAAAAGTTCAGTTTTAATCTGCTTTTCATCAATTGTCAAAAGGAAATAGTGTCTAGTAGTGTCTGGTATTATGTTAAGTGGTGGGTCAGTCACAACTTTGTAAAAAAAAATAAGTAATATTCATCAATGTAACTTGCCTAATATACAACCGTTTTCAACCACTGGCACTTCAAATTTAGGCTAATTTCATCCCACTGATAATACTCTAACAATGTTTTAAGACTTTAATCCATAAGGATATTGATAATAACACATTTTTCCACATTCAGTAATATGTACAAGCACAAGGTTATACATACTCTACAATATTTTTAGCCTTGCCCCAAGAAAGACAACACAGTGTCATATTTAACCTTGTCTCCGATAGCAGTATAAGGTACTGGTGGATTGGTTGGATGTCAGTTGAATTATTATAAACTGGAATCAACAAGTACATCTAGCTGCGAATTGGTTTTATTAGACTAGGCTGCAAATGCAATGGCCTCTCTAGGCCAGCAGTGATTAATCATGGTTTTCAGCTTTCACACAGCAAGCATGGACAATTATAGGACCACAACAAATTACCATCATCTTTGCCTAACAACACATTCATCATGCAAAAAACAACAAAGGCCGACAAAAATGCCCAAAAACGCAACATCCGCTCAGAATTTTCTAAATCCACAACATAACTTTGCAAAGAAAATGTCATTACTGCATACCTCAATTTTCACAAAGAATTGGACAAAACATGAGGAACTAATTTTTGAGATAAATGGGTTTCCTACTCTAATTTCCTACGTGATGAACAAATAGCCTATATATTATAGGCTAACAATCACCAAGCGACCCCTTGGTGTGGTGGTTGGGTGGGCGGGGGTGGTTATTTTATCGTTTTCGCCCCTGGGTTTTGGGGTGCGTGCTCAGGAGTCATCGGAAAGGGAGAAGGCCTTGCCCATATGGCTTGGGCAACAACACAAGACAGAAAGGCGTGGGTAAGAGGGGGCCACAGAAGGGGAACAAATAAGGAGGGGCAGAACCAAAAAAGACCGGGACACCAACTATAAGACGAGGATAGGAGACACCAAGGGAGTGTGAGTAGGAGGGCAGACGGACAAGAGAGGAGAGGGGATGGGGAGGGTACAAGCCAGAAAAAAACAGGAGGGCAGGGGCATGGTTAAGTTTTTTTGGGTGTTGCTTTACGGAGTGAAACTGACTTACTGAATAAACTTATTTTGGAGTCAAAGCTGTATTACAATTGGTAACCTTAATTTTGAACTGATTTAATGGAACAAGGTAAACTGTTGCACTGACTTTTGAAATGGATAACTTACCATTGAGACAAGCGGCCACTGCTTGTTACTTAGAGTTTCTCTTTGGCACTTGATTCTTAGTAACACAACATTCCTCTGCCTATGTCCTCCGCCTCCTCTTCACCATCATCATCCTCCTCTTTCACACCTTCGTTCTTGTTATCCTCCAAATGCTACCTCTTGGCGTAACTGCCACTACTCTTGTCCCTTGATTGAACTGGGGGATGTGTAACAGGAGGAAGTCTACTATGGGATGTCTCACAATCTTCCTGACATCTATCTGTTCTGATGATGAACCTCATCCACTGATGGGCTCGGAGAGTCTTCCTTCTTACAGTATCTTCATCTGTATGATTAACAATGGATGTTGAACGAACCAACTCCTATCTTGTTCTTGCCATCTCCCTGTCTGGAGTAAGTTCTTAAGGTTCCCCTGGACCAATTCGTGCTGGACTCTGAGGGAAGGAGAATTTCCTGGAGCTACTTGTAGAATCAGGTGTTCTGGATTGAGGACACTCTTGTGGTTTCTTCTCCGACTCAGAATTTCACAGCTTGTAAGAAAGCTCCTACTCCCAATGTAAACGCAGATGTGTTCACATCACTGTCTTCTGTTTCATTTTCTTTGAGATCTTCATTTGTACTACTGGTTTTTTTTATTTTTTCCCACTTAAAGGGCTTGTTGGCTATATTTTTATCATACCTCTTTTTGTTCTTTTGGCAGATGTTCTGGTAATGTTCCATGTGTTTCCACAACTATCCTGAATCTCCAGTCACCAACCTTCCCCGGCGCATCATCATCTTCATCGTCTTCACTTTCTTCATCGTCTTCATCTGTATAATTTTTCATCATCAACTGGCCTAAGCTGATCAGCCGCAACTTCTTCAACTGATGTTTCTTTTTTGTTTACAACAAACGGTCTTTTTAACACTATGTTCCCTATCTGTTTGTACATCTTTGGCATTCCCCGTCCCCCGTTCTTTGTGTTCCACTTCTCTGCCGAACACATCTCTGTATACTGTCAACATCATGTTGGGTTTTTTAGGTTGACTCTATCATCAGTTTTTCCTGATCATCCTGAGCTAGACCCTGCGCAACAACCCACTAGTTCTATCAGACCTCTGACCCTACCCTCACTACGTTTTGTCATAGCTCTGGTCTGAAAAATGGTGGGGTAGTGATTGAAGTGGAGAGCTAATCCTCAGAATCTTTCCTTTCTCCTCTCCTCTTCTATTCTGTGATTGCTGCTGCTGATTGTCTCACCATGAATTACCAAACCTGCGCACCATTTCCGTTCTCTCCTGTCTCTTGATTCTTATGATTGGTCATGCTTGCTGCGGGACAGTACAATTATGTGATGTAGACTCCTTATTGATATTCGTAGATTTGGCTGCTGCCTGCTGAGGGTGATTTCGCAAGATTTTTGTAACTTCCTCCCCATTTTTTTCCCTCCTGTCCTGGAAAAGAACTTCTCCTTGTAACAGGCCTGTCCTTTCTCGCTTCAGGCCCCCCCTCTCATTATCCTCGTGTGAAGGCTTGTCCTAATACGGCCTCTCCTTTCTTTTTCTCCTCTTGAGACCCTGCACTGTTTTTTCATTTGTTGTCCGACAGTTCAAATTCTGCAACAATGTAATCCCCACAAGATGCATTCAATGGCCCGTTGTACCATGATTGTTGGCTGAAGTTATGATCCCTTGACGGTATCGAAAAGTCAACTGTACTGGAGAAATACATCTGGATCTGTAAGAACTAATTTTGGTGTGTGTGTTGTGTTAGAAGAAGTTGAAAAGGGAAGTTGTAATGCTAGGATGAACTTATCCGTATAATCATAAGCTATAGGTTATACTGCCATCTGTTTTTTGCCATGGAGGGGAGACAGGTGAATACCTTTAAAGGCTGACTCAGATATTTCCCTCCGCAGAGGGTGCCCTCAATTTTCAAACAAATTGTGTTTTTTTGCATATAACAAATGCTGTCCATATAATAATCACTGTGTGAAATAACTAAGCTCAATCAAAGTCCATATAGAAATCACAACTTTGTTTAAGATTCCGGATGTTGAAATTTTGTTGATCCAATGGTATCCTCTGCACGTTTATATATCTGTACATTAATTGTACGCGTGAAAACAAAAATCTGATCGATCGTAACTTTGGAATTGGGGGGGGGGGAATTTTTAAAAGTTTTTTGAAATATTCTACTGTATTGTTGTTTTGTATTTTTAATTACTACACAAAAAGATATATTTTTTGGGAAATCTCTAGTAAGCCTTTAATTCAGAGTTTCCATAACCTGCCCATCTGTCTTGACACACTTTTTTCTGACACAGCTTATGAATTTGGAAACCTTAACGGAATAAACCGGTGCTTTATTCCGTGAGTTTTTCCGAATTCAAGTGTGTCAGAAAAAAGTGTGTCAAATGGGTCAGTTTCAGAACTCCCTGCATTTCACTCACACCAACGCCAGTATACATGCATATCAATGGCTGATGAAATTTTCCAAAACCCAACGTAAGAAATGCGCATTCATAAAATGTTTCACTGAAATTAAAGGTCCTTGGCCCGATCTCTAAAAACCTATATACCCTAAGAACAGAATACTGCAATAAACTTGCGACATCCCCTGTCAAGGAGGCAGTCTAGAACATGACCTCAAGGACTTTGACCCTTGGTCCGACCTTTTACATCATCACATATAAGGAACCCCTTCACCCCCGTTTGATAGAAATTGGATCGATTAAGCCCAATTATGGTCGAGCTATGAGTTGAAAATATTTAAAATATTTAAAACGCATACGAACCATTATAAATTGGGCGTAATCATCCAATTTTATTATCATGTCTTTGGATCTGAATTTCACACACTTGGACTCCGCAAAACATGATAAATGGTTTAAACAGACTTAACTTTTGCGGCACGGACTGAAAAAACCAAACCTAACCAAACTGACACACACACACACATACATACACTACGGACATTTCCACCCTCGCAATATCCCCCCTCTGCTTTCAACCAGGGGATCAAATTGTTATTACTAAGGTATTAAGGCCATTCTGCATGAAACAGTAACTTGTGAAAGCGTATGCTTTTATAACCACACGGTTCTCAAACCACATGTCCCACCTGCTTTCGTTCCGCGGTCCACCTTTCCCCATCTCTCTTTTTATAACGCGACCTCGGAGGAACTTTGACGTTTGCAATTTGGACCCTGGACCTTATTCTCTAGGACTGTTCCCTATTGCATGTAAGGCCTAATTTTGTGAAATTTGACGATCACCCTTTCAAAATGCCATTTGATGTTTTCAGCCCTTATTTTACCTCAGATTACCTTTGACGCATGGTAAGTGACCCTTGACCACATTACTTAAATCCTCAAGGCATACATGGCTAATTCTGTAGCTATTGACTTTTACTTCTAAATGAAGCCCAATTGGGATGTTTTTAGCCCATTTTATAACGTGACCTCACATGACCTGACCTTAGTAGACCTTTATCATATGAAGGTTAGCAAGGGACATCATGATCCAGTTTTTAGCTACTTTTCGAATTAATGTCAATTTGATGTTTTCAGCCCATTTTAAAACATAACCTCATATGACCTTTGACCGTGGTATGGGATCCTTGACCTCATCATCATATAAGGTTTCCAAGGGGACAATCTATGATCCAAGTTGTGTAGCTATTGGACTTTACTTTTCGAATTAGTCAATTTTGATGTTTTTTCTAAGCCCAGTTTAAAACATGACCTCATATGACCGTTGACCTTGGTAATGTGACCCTTGACCTATCATCATATGGAGGCTTCCAAAAGGCACTTATGACCCAATTTCTTAAGATATTCTCTTGTGTTATAAGATTGTAACCAAAGTCCCCACAGGGGCAAATCATTTTTGGTATTTCTAGAACTAATGTACATTCAGTGGCAGATGCAGAAAGGGGAAGGGGCACAGGGATGGTGACCTCCCCTAAAATTGATCAAAATCATGAAATAGCGCATTTGGGGAAAATGCCTTTTTTGACCCTCTTATTAATGACTAATAAATACTTTAACAAAGAATGATCTAGTGAAAGTAACTCACTCTGCTAATGTTGCTTACCATCTTGGAGAACCTGCCATACTCTGGTTTCTCTTGGTTATGATAGTGTTGCCTGATAATGGTAAAAATTAAATAACAAGTTCTTAACCAAACACCTAACTGCTTATAAGGTGCACCATCCAATAACAACAATAACATTTCCCTTTGTTTGAGAAGGCAGTCAACCCACATAGCTTCATTCCAATTTACGTTAAAGGTTCAATAAAGCTGCCCATAATCCCCTTTTTAAAAATGCGAGCCCCGATTTTTATACAACTGATGATAATGTAAGGGCTTTCCACAATCAAAAATATCTCCCTCTAAATATAAGCCCGAGAATTATTTCTTTGGTACCCAAAATGTGACTTTCTAAATTTGTATAGCAGCAAATAGAATTCATCCTATGTTTTATATTGCACGATAAGCAATCAAAATCAACCTTTGTTTTCCCCTTTTAAAGGCTATCTGTAGCCAAACCAAAGGCACGAATCTATGGGAGGGTCGGATCTACATGTACCACTATAATGTCTGGAATCAAATCTGAGATACGCGTCGCCCTGCGCCGATCGCAGTGAGTAGTTGCGCCGACGTAGCTCAACACAACAGCAAAAGTTACAATTGACCTCTGCTGTACTGGCACTCACACCACGTGTTACGTTACTAGTATGCCTTGTTACTAGGGTCAGGGAGTACCGCTGTGGCATACTCAGTCAACGACCATCATTTTATGCGACGCGTCTCAGGTTTGATTCCATAAAACATGAATCTGACAGAAAATATGGATGCCTTAAAAATCTCTGTTGCAACTTAAGGCAAAGTCCTTCCCACAAATGGCACCAAGGGGCAGGACCTAGCTCCATTTCAAATAACCTGAAGGGGTAAATGCCATCAGAACTTATAGTAACTAGCTCTTTTCTTCACTAAATGCCCAGGATGTATTTATCACCACTCAAATAACCATGGTTGCCTCTGAGTGCTGGTCAGACTGGTTAGGGTTTTTTTTAGGTTTTTTGCGACACTTAAAGCTTTTTTTTAAATTCAGAAAAGATCCAAATTCAGAGCCGCAAAGCGGGCCGAACAAACTAGAAGTGGGGTCAAAAGCCTGAACCTTTGACATCATCCACATATAGAAACCGCTATTGCACCTTAAGCCCAAGTCTGATTGGAAATTGAGCACACAGTTTCAGAAGTTCCCGTGTTATCATTGACATGAGAGCAAAGGAAGAGGTCATGGAGTATTTTCTCACCCCAATCAATATTGGGATAACTATTGAATGGGAGGTCAATCTTGTTGTTTATCAAGTCTGCAGTACAAAGCAATTGGCATGCATAGTTGGCAGTGGTGATTGTAACCCACCCTTTTTATTTTCAACCCACCCTTTTTATGAAAACACCCTTTATACTGAACTCAATAACCCACCTTTTACTTTATGGGCTGTGACACTTAGTGTGCAGTGGGTTCTGAACCACCATCCTTAGTAATATCATTGGTCTTGGAAGTCATTAGCCTTGTCTTGATGTGTCTACACAAAACAGTTGCATAGGATGTTTTGATTTTTTCCCATATTGGCTACATCATAGCAAACATAATTCCACAGAGAGGTGTTTGTATTTTATTAATCATCAAAACCCACCCTTTTTATTTCTGGACCCACCCTTTTTTACAATTTTAAGCACCCTTTATACCAATGAAATCCAATATCCCACCTTTATACCAATTTTCAGAATTTTTATAACCCACCCTTAGTAAAGTGTGGGTTACCAACTATGGCATGCAAGAGTGCACATACAATTACACCATGGCATGACATAGCTCAGCTGTGTTTGTAAACGGTAAAAATATCCGTAAGCACAATCACTATGAGTTACAATATGTTCATCCACCAAAGGTCACAGTTCAGTGGGTTGTACTTGTACATACATTTGCATCGACTGACCTCGTGTAATCTGGGTATCATATATCATACCCAAATACCAGGGGTGCATTTTCTAAGTACATTGGTGAATGTAAGCTACTGATCTGTGCCAAGGGAATTGAGATTTTCTAGCTCATAGTGAATCCAGTTAGTGTCCTTGACCTTGTTGTGAGTCTGTGGATAGACCAACGACGTAAATATAACCCAGACCCGAAGATTCTCCCGAAACAGCCTAACCAAAATCAAGGTGCCCAAAAGTATTATAATGAGCATACGCACTTCATTATCATAGTTTTGGGCACCACCATATTTGGTTTACGTATCGTCGTATTTGGAAAATCCTTAATGCATATTTATGAGACACGCGGTATTTTACGTTCGTCACAATTTAGCGAGTGAAAACAACAATAACAACCAATGCCACATGCTATCACTCAGGCTCAAATATCTCTTTTCCTAAGCAAAATTAACAGGGGTCATCGGGAGACTTTTTGTGCATTAGGAATGCAGAAATCTTTTTAGATGCATGGTTTCTTCCATCGATTGATTTTCGCATAATTATTGCAGAAAAATCGGTCGATCGGACAATGGAACACCGGGGAAATGCAACATTGATAACATAGCGCGCGATGCACAGATTTGTAGGTGCGTGTGCTTGTGCAGCAACAGCGATAACGCGCAGCTCATTGCGCAACAGCAAGGATGGCGCGCGAAGTGTAAGAGAAAACGGTTACGCTGCTGGCCTATTCAATAACACGCGCGATTCCCCTCTTGGTTTATTATTCCAGCTCTGTGGGATAGACCGACTCACATTCGACGGGAGTAAAGGAAATCTGACTACTTTTATTATGTTGATTAAAAACATTAGAATACAAAGCCGGGTAACTTGATTACAAAAGATTTATGATGGTAAAATTGCATTTTCATGGAGCACCAAATTTGGCACAAATTAAACCTGAGACGAATATATCTAAC
>JAMKCH010001246.1:0-117449 GCA_023653785.1 Ophioderma brevispina
TTGGATATAGACCTATATTACTTTTTATTTTAAGTAAAATATTTTTTTGTTTTTCCAACCTACAAGAATAGACTCCTAATGAGAAAAAATAGCCGCCATCTTTGGTTTGGATCTATCTAATATCTATCGAAAGTGCACAGGTAATAGTAACATGATAGGCCAATGCTATGATAGTTTAATTGTTATAATATACTTCAATATACATGTACATCTAATTGAACGCAGTTCTCATATACCAGCAGGAATTCTAAAATAAACGAGGGGTAGTCCGAGTACTTATCAGATTCAATATGTCTATGCTCACCCCAAAACACACGTACGCTTGTAAAGTCCGTTAATCGATTTACTAGAACGGCATTCAACACCAAGTCGTACATAATTGCACCCACGATTACACCCAAATAGACGGCACGTAATAATGATCCTAAGTTATGCGGAGAGGTGTTCCTACGACTGTCTAACGTCCATTGTTCGCGAACGCACGTAAGTCACAACTTGTAGAAATCGTAACAAGCTCTCAGCATAATTTACGTATATACTTACGATTCAAGTTTCGCGGACGAACCCCAGGTCATTGTTCGACCAAGGCCTTCCGGTCCGCCGATATTGATCGCAGTGGGTATCGCTACATCGATAGTCGCTTCCTATCTCCTATGTGTAATACTAAAGACCACCTCACATGTCATTTGTTAATGTTATCAGACGTTGGACAGATCATTTGTAACTTTGAGGGAAAAAGGGTCAAATTTCAATAGATTTCTAGGTAAAATTCCATCCATATGTTTG
This sequence comes from Ophioderma brevispina, assembly GCA_023653785.1. NCBI lineage: Eukaryota > Metazoa > Echinodermata > Ophiuroidea > Amphilepidida > Ophiodermatidae > Ophioderma > Ophioderma brevispina. The sequence goes on from JAMKCH010001246.1 coordinate 787, forward strand.
AAATTTAAAAATCCTGTTGGGTAATTTCGTGAATACAAACTTTTCTTTCACGATTTTCCCGACACCTCTACCTTCTCTAACATGAAAAACCGAGTGGCTAAGCTAATTGAATGGACAGTAGTTTTTATATACAGCTTAACAGGACAATCTTTCCTAGCGGACTATAGTGCCTTTTACACCAGTGAAAGTAGCCATTGTCCCCCTGTATTATAGTCCAGACTATTGACCTAATTAGCCCAATAACTCCGCAATAAATTGAGCCTTATACTTGAAATATATGGTAAATTATGCGTATTGATTTACTTTTGTAAATTAATTAAGTACTGAGCGTAATATTGAGTGGGAAAAGGTCGTAACTACATATTTGATGTGTTTTTAAGGTTTGTGTGCCAAAATTAGCATATCTTTGGTAAAAATTAAAATGCACTTTAAAACAAAATTTCGGGAGATTTTTTACTTATACACCTTTTTAAAAAACCATCGCTTTAAGAAAAATAAACGTCGTATCTACCAGTTACGACTTTGTTGCACTCAACAAAAATTCAATTTTGAGAGCAACAAAGTCGTATTTACACCTAAATAGGCCTATTTAGCTTAACAAAAATGCAAATGGTGCGCCCGCAGGCGGAGTGCCCATCTCTCTGTCATTGGCGTTTGGGCCAGACTCCCTCATATAATGTTGCTGTGGGGGGTTCGCCACTCCTCCCACACAGCGAGTCTGCTTTGCATTCCCAGCGTATGCTGGTACCCATTTATACTCCTGGGTCGAGAGAGGCAAGCGAGGTAAAGTGCCTTGCCCAAGTGCACAACACATTGGCGACAGCGGGGCTCGAACCCACAACCTTATGCGGCGAGCGCTGATCCACTGCACCACATGTGCCCTCAACTTAACAACTCTGCAATAAATTGAGACTTTGACCTGAAATGTATATCAAATTATGCGTAAACAGTGGGATATGTAAAAAAAAACGTTTCGGAAGTCTCTGACGGTCGCTTGGGGTCACTGTAACAACAAACATGCTAAAGATAAGTGGAAAATCCAGAGTGAAAATCCTGCAGTGACGGTTACCATAAAAATGATACTCTATACCAATTTAATTATTTCACAACTCGTCATTAACCATTTAAAAAATAAAATTCCATGTTGGGAATCCTACCATATTGGCCTCAAAAGGCCATGGATTGACATATTGCCACGTTTCCAAGTTTTTGTTTTTTTGTGTAAACTAAGATTTTAAAGAAAAGGTCCTGTTTCCCGCCAACGATAGGATGTAACTAGTGCTATACGTAGTTTAAAACAATTGCGTCAATGTTATTATTTGTTGCATGTACCTACAGAGTAAGCACTGTTTTCCCTATATTCATTTTAATATTGACAGTTCTTGCACTACCAGAATTACCATATCTAGCAGCACCCAATTACATGGCAGATGGAGGTTTTGAAATGGGAAATATTACCTACTACACCGTAATGCATGGAATGCCATATACGGCAACATGTGAAACATATGGAGTAAGCCAACACCCACCCTAAGCATTGCCTTGGCAAAATATTCACCAAACGCAGAAACGAGCTATCCAGGAGATTATTATTACGACAACATTGATCCTAATAATACACATACAGCAAAAGGTAAGTCTACGTTGAAAAGCTTATAATTGTTATTGAACATTGTGACAAACATTTAGCTGTATTTTCTGCATTTTTGAGTGCAAATAAGAATCTTTTGATGCAGTACGGTTATTCATGCTGGAATGATTACTAGATTGAACATGCTTTCCTTTTTCTTCAACTGTGGAGAACATATGTGATGATCTTGATATGGAAGATCAAAGCTTTTAAGGCAAGTTAATCTTTGCACAGTAGCCATTCGCAATTGAGCCTCGGAATGAGATTGGAATAGATGAGGGTGTCGCTTAGAATGATAAACTTCTCAAGGTCGATTTTGAGGTACGAGTGTATCACCGGATTGGAATGATGGAATTTCGAAAAACGAACAAGCGCATTGAAAACTAACGCGGAAGACGGTTCACATGAACATGGAGGAGGAACATCAAGGGAACAAAAAAGGAGGTCTCCCATGACGAAATGACGGCAAAACAGTTTTAGTCGTCTTCTAGACAAGTGACAAGCATGGCATGACAAATCCAGGGTATGACCTTATACTAGTAACATTGGGCCTAAATGTCCCAGATGGCTATGGAAGTTGATTGTGTCAAGAAGGAGACTTCAGAAAAAGCGAAAAAACTATTGTGAAAGAAAAAAAATCCCAAGGGGAAAAATCCTGGGTGAAGAAAAAGTTGAACTGTACCGAATTGTACCCAGTTCGGTGTCCCTGGGAAAAGTGATAGAAGGTGCGTGCAACAAGAAGTCAGGCAAACGAACGTTTGGCAAAACCATTAAACCGTGAGGTACCCCTCATGGCCTCTGAAGAGTGGTAACGACTGAAATGCAAACAAAAGCATTGGCGAGATCCGACATGAGTAAATTCGTGAGTGCAAAGACTCATGCCACCAAACAATGTAGAGTTGGCGGGTAATCGTACCTTTGCTGATGAAAGGGAATCTGGACCGTGTTTTCAGCACCCAATGTCTTCTTTGGATCATAAACGAGACAAGTCGTTGTACTCAAGAATATAGTAAGACAGGTAATGGAGATGCACTCGAGCAATCTTGGAGGCGATCAAGCGCGAAAGAAGACCAATGACAGCATAGCAAGGAAAATTTTTACTGGCTGAATTGTGCGTGATGTACGCAGACACGGTCAATCGCTGCGACAGACTCACAAAGACAATTACCAAAAAGGTCAGGTGACTAAAAGTAACTTTGGAGGAAAACGCCACTATCGAAATCGTTCGAAAGGGTTGCGATAGACATTGATAGGTCCAATTAAAACCGGCAACAAATCGTGGACATCGATATATTCTTGTACCCTCATGGACTATGCAAACCAGGTACCATGAAGCGGTGGCGCTCAAGTCTATTGAAGCCGATGTTCTGGCGGAAGGCAAGGGGTCCAAACAGTTCAAGGGGTCCAATCATTCTAATGTAATGAACAGGAGTTAAACAGACTAATGCCATCAAAATCCTTAGTCACTACACCATATCATGCTATGTCGACGGTTAGTGGATAGATACAATGGAGTCCTGAAAAGCATGTTGACAACCAAGGTGAAGAAAAACCACGTGTCTGGGACCGGTGTGAAAGCAGATATAGTCCGGGGGGAGCATAGTCGGGGTTCCATAGACGATGACGGAATAAGCGTGAAACTAATGTTGCCCGTAAAGAGTCATGAATCGGTGCCCTATTGTTCACCATTGTTCCCGGACTATGAGTCACGACGGTCAATGGTTACTTCTACACCGGGAATTGCCTACTTCTATATGCGTATCGAGATACACCACAGTCCAGCACAGGGTTCTCTCCGTTTGAATTACTATACGGTCGTAATGTACGTGGACCCATGAAAATTGAGTGAGCTGACTGGAGACCTTCAGAGGGAAACCAAAGTACATACCAGTACAATTTATCGCTGCAAACACGACTTGAGACTAATAAACCTGAATCAACCTAGCTAGAGAGGAATTTGCAGAAATCCAAAGAAAATACCGGATATACATTCAACAAAGCTCTATCTCGTCGTTAGACCGTATTCAATAGGAAGCCATGTTTGGTGGCCAAGATAGACACATTCCCACGGACTAACACTACATTCACCTGCAATTCCCTATGCATCGCAAACTGGATAGATTGATAAGCTTAATGCATATGTAGTCTTGGAATGTGCCCATCTTGCCCACCAACATGTCTGGTGACTGACGTCAATATTGATCGTATAATGAAGGTGATGAAGTACTCTTGTTTCTTTCCTCCCGACTTGAAGTACCCGTTTATAACTGACTCAATGTATACACACTGCATACAGTACACTACAGCAGTACACGGTATTTCTAACCCTGGACTTAGTAATGTTTATCATCTTTACTCTAAAATAATATGTGAATACATTTATTTTTAAAAAGGCCATGGTTGGATTCGAACATGTGATACTGCATTAAATAAATCGATTGCTCCTTTCCACTACACTAGAGCGGGGAGGATTTGAGGGCGTGATTGAATTTAATCCTACATAAGCTTTGGAATAACGCGAGATACTTCTTGTGATACTGATGCACTGTCGTATAGTCTATAAACACACAGTGGACCAGTTTTATACTGGTTGCAAGTCACAAGCAGTAATCGGTCGTTTTTTACTGGTTGCTGGGTGTTTTGCTGGGTGAAATTTGGGGGTGTGAAAACAAACTGTTAATGCCTTGGAATGGACCCATCCAAATTGTAAAGAAAGTCAACAAGATGAAACTATCAGATTGACTTGAGCAAAGGAAACAAAGTTCCACATCAACATCATTTAACAAAGTATTATGGTCGCGAGACCGCTTGCTCACAGGCATTGGTTACCTTTAGAAGGTAGTTCCGTTAGCAGTCATGTAGAGGAAAAGGAATGGGGAAATGGAACAATAAGTATAGATACTTACACAAAGGAAGAACTATTACACTTCCCTCCTTTAGCATCTAAAAGGAGACGTGGAAGGAGGAAAGGGTGTCAACCTCTGTCAGAAACTTGGAAGATTCAATACACAAGATTTGAAGAGAGTACTTGGAAGTTTCAAGGCAACCTTAACTGACATTCCGGGAAGGACGCATCTGGGAAAGCACTCCATCAACTTAGTGAATTCAGAACCAGGTTCTGGTATGTGAACCATTATCCCGTCCCTCATGCATTGCGAGCTGAAAGTTCAAAATAATTGATACATGCTGCGAGATGGGAATGATTCATCAAGTACTATCCATATGCATGACCGTGACAATAGTAACCAAACTTGACGGAACTATTCGTTGTTGCTGTGATACCAGAAAATTGAAGCCAAAACCGAGTGTTTGATGCTAACCAGTACCGAACCGAGGAGCATCTGTGCTCAGCTGTAAAAAAGATCGCCATTTTTCCAAGATTGACCTCATTAAGGGGTATTGGCAAATTCCTTTGCAAGAAGAATCAAAGAAGTTCTGTGCATTTATTTTCTCACGGGGGACTGTACCAATTTGAAGTAATGCCGTTGGGTTGGTCAACAGTGAGGCAACTTTCAGTAAGATAATGGCGTATTCTCTCAAGATCTCAACAATGTACTAACATATTTACGACATTATTTATTCATACATCACTGGGAAGAGCCTATGCAACGGTAAGGAAGTATTCGAAGATCAGAGATGCTACAACTTCACAGCCAGGCCATCAAAGTGCTATTTTTTGGATATAGTGAGATAAGAAATTATTGGGAACATGTAGTAGGAAAAGGGATCCTAAAACCAAAACCCGGATAAGATTGTTGAAGCTGTCAAAAAAATGCGAACAACCCAAGACCAAAACTCAACTAATGATATTTTATGTTTAGTGGGATACTACAGGAAGGGATTCATTCCCAACTTGTCGCCATCTAGGATCACTGACAGAAAAAACAAACAAAGAAATGTGGGCCCAACAAAATCATTTGGGGACAAAATCAGGAGGCCGGAGTTTTCGTTGCAAAACATGGAAGAAAAAGTTGACAAGTGCTCCTATCTTAAATTTGCCAGACCTTAGTAAGCCATTTATACTTCGTAAGTGCTGCTTCTGAGAAGGGAATAGGAGTGTTACTTCTACAAGAATTACACAACGGGTTGATTGATGAAGTTGCCAGTTTTTTTTTACCCCCGCGTACGCCAGCAAGAAGTTGTCAAAGAGACAACAGGCATCTCCGTGATTGAGAAAGAATGTCTGACCATCGTGTGGGCTGTTCAAAAATTTGAACCTTTCTTGTACGGTCGTGAGTTTGTAATTGAAACAGACCATCAACCCTTGGCCAGTATAAGGACGTCAAAAGTCGCCAACGGACCGTAGAATGAGAGGAGTCTAAGCACTTCAACCATAGAGATATCATTGGAAGTCATCAAGGTAGCAAAAATGTAGGTATGATTACATGAGCCCATCTAAAGAATTCCATTTTGTGTGAAGTAAGCAAGGTTTGAAGTTACATAAAATGTATTTGACCAGTTTCAATTTAAATTTTGGAATGCTATTAGACAAGGAGAAATAGTGGTTTAATGTTTTGGAAGTATTAAGTATTTACTATTGAATAAGAAGTAAATTTGGGAAATAAGATTTTGTAGTGTCTTTATCCTCCTTGTTTTGGAGTAAATGCAAAATATGCATTTCTCTCACGGGGGAGCTAAATGTCACGGTGGATAGGACATTTAGGAAGTAGGAATCATATTTTTATTTTGGATCTCAAAGTATGCAAAATTGCAATCTGTTATGTTTTAGAGACCACTCAGAGCGATTTTGTAGTGAAGAAACTCTATGTAAAGTCAGGCTGGGATTCTATGGAATGCAAAAGCGCACCTGTGGCAAACATCGGCTGGCGCATATTGTGAAATTAATTCACTTGTGATTTGGATGCTGGGCGAAGCGAAACGAAAACCCAAATTGCCCCTTGTTCCAGGGACAAACAGATATGTAGTGCATGGTGATACTCTCTGAAGGAGCGCACTTATAAGTTTTCGTGTTTGGGGGGTCCGGAATGCAAGCTTTTACTGAGGATGGAGTAAAGGCATGGCTCGGTGGACACAGCAACCTAGTTTTGAGGGATGGTAACTGGAAGAAGTCGACACCAATTCACTTCACAAATTCATTTTTTTAATGGATCCTAGTAAGATGGTTTTGGGTGTATTTTCGAAATTGTGAAGTAATGATTTGAGAGGCAGCATGTTTGGATTATTTTTATTGGTAAGAAGTTTTTTTTAAATTACAAAGTTATCAAATTTAGCTGATATTTTTTTTAAGATTAACTTTTAAATGAGGTATTTGGTCTTTAATTTTTAAAGTAAAATTAAAAAAGATCAAAAAAAGATTTTCGGGAAAGTGTTTTTTGGTGTTTTTTACTTTTTTATTTTTTTCGATTTTTAAATATTTTATAGTTTTGAATGAAAAGCTATGCGTAGTAAGCGTAAGATTATATTTTTTGAAGAATATTGGCGTGGAATAAGTTATTTTGAAAAAGTAATTATATTTGATGAAATGAAAGGATGATTACTTTCAATGAAATTTATAAAATGCTCTGAGAAATGGAATTTTGGTTGAAAAGAATGCTCAATCATTCAAATCAAGTATTGTAGTTAGTAATTTTTCCTATTGAATCTTATGGTCCAAAAACAGTATTTAACGTTAGTGAGGAAATTTATATAGTTCTAGCATTTTTTATTACTGACTTGGGTATTTATCATGAGAGGAATTTCAAGTTTAGTGAAAATGTTAATTATAGTTATTCCACAATTGTGGATAATCTGTATTTATATGCAGAATTTGATGAGAAAGGAATCAATTCCTAAATAATTAACAAAAACCAGAACTTTGTTGCAATGCGAAAAACTGGACCTATATACAAAGATTATTAGTGCTGTATTGCTCTTTTCTTTCTGTTGGTCTGGTTTCAGCTTATTTCGCACCGATATGTTGGGGATGGGCTTTGGTTTCCTCTGATTTTGCTGTAATTCTTCCGACTAATTTTAGGGGTGTAAATGTCTTCAAAACACTACGGGGACTTTTCTATGTGAAAATCATCTGGTCTGAGAATTGGTGAATCTATCGTAGAATTCAACAAATTGGGCCCATTTGGGTAAAGTACATTTCACAACGTGAATTACTATGGTCATCACTTCACACCTTTATGTATGCTTTACACCTTCCCTGGGGACATTGCAATATACGCACATGGAATTCTGTCGTCATCAATGGACATTGACCACATTTCAGGTAATAACCCAGGAAGATTAATTTGGATCCAAATAGTTAATATGAATGGAATACAGAAACTGTAAATGGAACTTGTAATTTTTTGTTTTGAATTATTTTTTGTATATAAATAAATATTCTAAAGAACTTACTCAGAGCAAAGTATATCATGGGTCGAGAGGTTTTAATCTTAGGGTTAGTTGAGCAATGTTTAGTATGGGATCTACTAAAATGGTTTTTAAAAATTTAAGGACAAATTTTATTTCGGGCAACTTTCACCAAAAAATCGGCAATAGCTCTGAGCTTGTTGAATTAGCGTTAAGAAATCACGACCTTTGAAGGCACAAACCGTGAACTGCTGTCTGACTGCACGAGGATTCATTAGGGTTCTTCATAGAACTGAAAAAGCGTTCTGTTTTATGCTCAGGAAATGTTTAGTGGTTGTGGCTTCAGTAGAACATTAAACTATAGGAACCCTATTAGTTTATGATGTCATCTTTTCTTAACCGGTTGCTGTTTCTGTCACGACGGCAAAAGAACTTTCCTAGGCGATGTAAATGATGTGACGGTTCTTTATAGAACTTGTTAAGGTTATGTTAGAACATTTAGTGTGCTTAGTGGTGCTACATACAGAGTTTGAATCATTATATGATACTTAATTTCGAGTGTTTGACAATCAGAAAGCTAATCAAAAATACTGGCTTTTGAGAAATGTGATGGGAATATTTTATACACGCTACGCAATCTATTAATTACTCATAAATGTTAAACATCTCGTAAAACTCAATATGATCTGTAAGCCAAACATTATATAAACAAAGAACAATTTTTTAAAGTAGAAACAGCAGAATCAGAATTAAAGACTTCTTTAATATTTCTTTGAGTGATGAGTCCGTCCTTCTGATGGTAACTGAAAACGGTAATCTGTGCGTTACATCTTCAATCATGCCTATGATTGACACATTATTTCAATCAGATGTTTAAGCACGTCATCCCTTTGGAATGTTTTAAAAGAAATCATCAATATAAGTGGGATAAGGAGCTAAAAAGCTGTCGAAATTCTGGCAATTGTGCAAGCTATGAAGCCTCAACTCATTGTTTGGCCAAATACAGTTACCATCAGAAAGTCCTAACTCAGAGTTAAGGCTTTCTGTTAGTAAACAAAGTGTGCACTATTGAGATGTGGTGAAGTGTTATTTTGCTTTATAGGCAATAGGAAGTAGACTTGAGTTAAGGGTTCATGGTTTTCAGAATCTGTGGGTACCAAAAACCTCAAAATCACCAAAGAGTGAGTTACGTCCTTCTGTTTGTCAACCCTCGATTTGTACTGTACATTTCAATAAGAAGTTTGAGCCACAAAATAATGTACCTTCATTGAAAATTCTTAGCTGTCAAAAATAAAGTTAAGTTACCTCTAATATGAAATTTGGATTTTCTACAACAACTAGCAACAGCAAGGATTTGCTACTGATGCGGACATTCATTAGACATTAAAAGGGACCTCTGGAACAGAAATAAGCAGGATCCGATAGAGATTGTAGGAAATCACGCAAGTGAACCAGGGTTGATTGAATTGACGTTGTGTTGTGGGTGACCTTGTAGCTCATTGTCCCTTGAGCTTGGCTAGGTTTCCAACTAAATTGAGATTCAAATGTAGGTCAAATTATATACAAAATTGTGTTATTTTTCTTTTTGCTTGAACAAAACAATACTTGGTGTATCCTTGGTGTAAGACTTGGTGAAAGAAATCAATTAAGCCCATACGGAATAAAACCAGTTCAGTTCAGTTCAAGGTTTAATTAAAATATTGTACTGGCAGCTAAAAAGCTGAATTGCTACACAACAGTGTATGTACATGTACCTTTAAAAATCCCTTATATCTTATATTATAAAATGGTCATTAGATATTATAAGAAAACACTTCCAAAACATCTAAACACAAATCAACACCACAACCTCCACACAACCCACCGCACATCCACAGACACAGACCCAGCAAACACACCCATCAAACACACACGCATGACCCCTCCAGAGGACACACACCCCTTACACACACCTCAATCAAGGAAACTCATTTGGATAGTTAGATCAAGTGCAACAGCAAATTACAAGGAACTTTTAGTCTGAAGCAATCACTAAACGGCGATGCTCGTCCACCTACTGAGCAGACTTTCTTGATTTTAATCTAGTCAGGCTCGAAGATGCTTTCCAAATCCAAGGCTTGTTCTGGGTTTAAGAATCCTGACATGATTTGACCCCTACTTCTTTTAATAATTCTTTGATTCACATACAATGTTTGCAGAGTACTAGCTTTTGCAGCAATCTGCAAGGACTTCCTCTTTCTCATTCTATGTTTTATATATTTCACTTCCACGTCTTGGAATGATATCCCATCTAATTTGCGTGCTGTCAATAGTTTTTATAATAACGTTAAAGCAAGGCTGTAAATTCACACTTTTTAAGTTTACTTTAATATTGTTAACAATGTCGTGTTTTTTGTAAATTTTTATGTCCCGTTTTGGAACCCACTTAGACAGGGGGTAAAGACAGTTAATTGTTTTGCTCTTTGCTCTTCAATCAGTTTAACATTGACTTATTTTTGTTTTCATGGGTCATACATTTGCCTTGCCTATTCTTTTTGGGTTTCCTATTAATCAATCTTGCTTGTTGCATGTAACTTTGTTTCTCTTGTATATGAGAGCACCTTTGTGATCGGGTGTTTTATACAACCCATTCTCTATCCAGAATTACTTGCTTTTGCTTTGTCAATTTGGTATGTATTATATATTTATCATATTTAATTTTTGAATAATTTCTGTATTTTGCAAGTAATTCAAATAAATAGTATTATTATTATACAACCTAACCACCCCTGACACTACCACAATCAAACACAAAATCATCGCAAAAAACACCAAACAATACATGTCAGTAAAAAGTATAATATTAATTCCTCATGACATTAATAGTAATTCACTAGTGGAGCCAGCACTATTTTTGTGATTGGTACCGATTCCAAATTTAATCATATAAGAGTATTTGCACTTAGGGCATATCTGTCGGTACGTGCTCTAGGCACTGAGAGCTCGTGGGAATTTCGTAGGAAAAGTATTGATCTCTTCCCATCTTGATTTGGAACCAATTTCTAAACTCTAAATAGATTCCATGATAGACATTCCAAGTCTAAGCCAATCGTGTCACGACCTTTCTTCAAAAATCAAGATATCAATTCTGAGGCAATCTTGGTACGAGGATAATTGCTGCTACTGCTGTATCTACACGCCCTCCTCTATACTCTCTAAATATAAGATATGAATGTCTGTTTTAACGCTGAATGCAAACTTGAAGCGGTGTATTCCAGAAGGGGGCGGATGAAACCAACATAGACGGTTATAGTATCTTCCGATTGGGTAAACAAAACAGTTTCAGGATACTGAGCATGAAGAGTATAGCTGCCACTTCACGACGCTTACTGATGTCACTAATGTGGACGTCCCACTTGAGATTCTTGCGATTTTAACTCCTAGGATCTTAAACCATGTCCAGTGCTTGCAGGTTCTTGATCGACCAAGAGCAAAGAGGTTAACACTGGTGGATCACGAACAAAGTAACATCCAGAAGCAGGCACTTTGCATGATTAAGAGTCATATGATTTTCTTTGGCCCATGTGTCAAATTTATGCAGATCTTGCTGGATAATGCTGTCGTGATGAACTTAACCCCCTGGAGTCTACTGCATTTCTTACAGTGATTGTGATTGGTTGGTTACTCAATTTGTTCATTTGGGTTACCAATTACAGCAGCTTTTCCAAAATATTTCACTCCACCCTTTCTGAGGGATACCATCATTCTAACAATATACCTGATTGGTTCAATAAACGGCATCACCACCTTTTTAACCAATAGGCCGGTAGTTCTCAGGGGGTTAAGAGTTCTCTACAATTGTTAAATCATCTACATATTTAAGATCCATTTTGTTATGGTGCTTATTGACAGCAGCATCATTTACTATCACTAAAAAGATAGAGGGAACCATCCAATGTTACCTTGAGGTACACCTCCCATTAATTCACTCCAATCAGAGAGGATGTTACGATATCTGACGCATTGTTACTTGTTTGATAACAAAATGCAAATCCACGGTACTACAGATGGTCTAGCACCCAATAGCTTGGGAATTGCAATATTGTGATCCACGCGATCAAAAGCTTTGCTAAAGTCAGGTATGATGATACGAGAAAGACTTTTTGGTTGATCAGCGTTTTTCAAGATATTATTTATTAGCTTCGCCAAATAGTGAGTAGTTGACCTTTCTTTGCGATTACCAAACTGCCCCTGATCTATTTGCTGTTCTATGTCGTTCATTAACCACTAAGTTATAAAAGATTCTGCCACCTTAGCAAAGTGGTCAGTTAATGAAACCGGTCTCAATTGGTTCCATGTGAGTTCCAATACACAGTCATTTATGATTAGGCTTAAAAAAGGTTACGAATACCAAAACACGACACACGTCACTGCTCATTGACTTGCAGCCAAGACTCGTGTTCAAATTAAGCATTGAATCGGGTATCGGTATCCGCTGCAGTATAGTAGGGTTGTAAATTAGAATCCCATTCTAAAAGTTTGGGGAAGAAGGTTTGAAGATGTTTTTTCTATAGTTTGGAGCATACTGAATCAGAATTTTGGGTTCAACCTCTGGGAAATGTGGGGAACTTAAAATAAGGGGTAAAATTAGTACAGGGGTAAATTTGAAATCACGTCAAATTGTGTTTAAATGAACACCAATGTATTTGTCTCATTATAAGGATGAAAAAAGGTATAGTTTATCTATGTTCAGACCTTTTTTAAACATGTACAGCCCTATTAAGGTTCAAGGTCATCCTGGGGATAAACGTTACCCAATGCACTGATTTGGTTGAAACCGGTGTCAAATCGTTCTTCTTACCTGATTTTACAATGTTTGGTATTTGGTTTCGTAATTAGTGGAAAAATGTAGGGTCTACAGTGTCTATAGCGGTTACCCAAAACGTGACCTCAAATTGTATACAGAGCTGTCACCCAAAAAAATAAAATGAATTCTCTGCTTCAGTATGACCAGGGCAATGATTGACACCGGTTTCAACAAAATCTGAGCATTGGGTATTGTTTGCCCCAGAATGACCTTGAACCGTATCAGGGCTGTAGCCGTGTAACTAAAGGGCGGAACCTAGACAAACTAAACCTTTTTAAATCCTTTTAACGAGACAAATACATTGGTGTACATTTAAACACTATCTTACTTGATTTCTAGCATGGAAACATGTTGAGGCTTTCGTCCAAGTGGACAGACAACACGGCTGATGATGTTGATTACTTGATTTCTAATTTACCCCTGTACTAATTTTTCCCCCTTATCCCCCACATTTCCTAGAGATTTGACCCAAACATTCTGATTTAGAACCCTTCAAACTATAAAAAACATCTTCAAACCTTCTTCCCCAAACTTCTACCATAGGAATCTCGTTTATCTCTGCGCCCCGAGACGCGTGATAATAGTCCATCGAGAAGCGACTTCACTCTCCCCATCATTGACCTAGCCACCAGCGCGCTGGTGATATGTGCTCCAAAGGTAGATCACTAAAGATGGCGCGTGGTGCTTCCAGATGGACTCTTTGATAATTATATTCCATCTCTTTATTAGGGTTATTCAGGTACTGATGCATTTTCCCCATCGATATCACGATATCAAAGAGTAGGTTGAATGCCCTTACCTTGAATAGAGCCTTTTGGACACCAACTCTTTTGGCTGAAATTGCTTTTGTGGCTGAAATTGCTTTTGTGCCATTGTTTGTAATGACAATTATTAAGGGACCCTAGTACTATCTGACCCAATCTACCGGCATTTAACAGTAATCGTTCTCTAAGCCATCAATTCATCGCCTGCAGGATCATTTATCATTGTCACGTAGTTCTTTAAATTTGGTACAATATTTGTGGGTGTATAATGTGCTTCAAGATGAATAAAATATAGGATTTGAATGAAATCTATTTAAAAATAGTGAGCAATGAATATGCGTTTTAAATTTTTGTGTGTGTCGACCTCCATACGTAGAATGCTTTTATCTAATCTATGTCATCTATTCGCACTTGCCAAAGTTCCCCCAACGCTTGGGATGATTGTAGAACAGATTGGCCAGAAGAACCACTGGGGTGTTCAAAAATTTGGGTCAATGGTCACGTAGGCCGATTAAAGGGGCATTCTTTTATAATCTATAAATTCCTTCTTGTGCCACAAAATCAATTGCTATAATGACTATACTTGGTGAGAAGAACCGCCGACTCAAGGCCCATATGAGGAGTTCACAGATTTGAGTCAAAGGTCACATGGGCCGATTAAGGGGCATTCTTTGAAAATCTATTAATTCCTTTTTGTGGCACAAATCAATTAATATAATCACTACACTTGGCCAGAAGAACCACTGACCCAAGGTCCATATGGGGTGTTTACAGATCTGGGTCAAAGATTTGGACCGATTAAAGGGGTATTCTTTGAAAATATGTGAATTCCTTCTTGGGACACAAACCATTTTGCTATAATCGCTATACTTGGTCAGAAGAACCACTGATCGGAGGCCCAAACGGAGATGTTTACAGATTTTGGTCAAAGAACACATGGGCCGGTTAAAGGGTATTCTTTGATAATTTTATATTGTTTCTTGTTGTCAAACGCTTGGGTTGATTGCAGCGAAAATTGGTCAGAAGAACCGCTAACCCAAGACACATATGGTATTCAGAGAGTTAAGGTCAACGGTCATGTGGACCTATTACAGGGGCATTCTTTGAAAATCTATAAATTCCCCCTTGTGCCACAAAATCAATTGCTGTAAATACTTGACTTGGTCAGAAGAACCGCTGACTCAAGGTCCATACAGGTGTACACTGATTTGTGACAAAAAGTGTCACATGGACCTATTAAAGGGGCAATTCTTTGAAATAGAAATTCTTCCTTGTACGTTACCATAATCATTGCTATAATCACCAGCACATGCTCAGAAGCCTTCCTGACCAAACCTCATTAATGACCTGCTGACTACAGCAAGCACCATTGGTTACTCTTGTTTAGAGTTAAGTTTTTAAGTACTTTTTTGGTACCTGGGCACCACGGGAAGGCCCTTTGTTTAAAAACCCTTAAACACGCATTTAAAAAAATATGGTAATTGCGAAAAAGGGCCCTTTGTTTGCTTGTCCGAGTATTTCCTCCGCTCCTTATCCCTGACATTGGCCTTTTTGGTGAGTTATTGATGGAGTTAATCAATGAGTTATGTTCTTTAGAGTTATTTTGGCGAGTTATTTATTGGAATTCATCGAAAAGTTATGTTTTAGAGGTTTTTGTTGAGGTAATCGCAAAAGCCGGGTGACCAACTAGTGTCCAAAATCATACTTTAATACTATTGTCATTATAATATGCATTACTAAGAACATTGTTCCGATGTATTAGTCCAATTCTCTCTTACACTGTTTCAAATCGGACCTTGATACATGTAGTAAATAACTGAATACTTCACAAAGCCCATACTGGCAAGTGGTACCAATACATTGTACTTTTTGTGTAAACACACACACACACATTGAGTTTGTAGCAACATTAAAGGTAATTATAAGTTTATATAATTCTTAGGAAAACTATTAAAATAATAGTGAATTACGAGTGTTCGCAATGTTCTCCATCAGGCAGGCAACGGATTAGAGGCCAGACCGGAATGCAATTCAATACTTTGCACACTGGTTACGGTAATAACCTCTTTTTAAGTGACACCTCTTTGTTATTTCTTATAGGTAACTCCGGATGAATCTGATGCGTTGTTGAGTAATGTAGTGAAAACTGCACCAACGATCACCATTGATATACTGCAACACCACTACCAAGAAATATTCTGTTGGGCTTGCTTTAATTCTGAATATGAATTTGAAGCTTTGAACCCTTTCAATGAAGTACATCAACAATATCCACCATGGCGAGCACCTGAAGACAAAATATGCTTGCATTCACCCCCACGGGCTGTGCGACTGAATGTACAAAGTAGGTTTTGTTTTTTAATTAGCCATATCAATATTGCTAGATTCTCATGAAGTACATCACTTCTAGTCAGGTGGAAGTTTGTGCACACAGCCTGAAGGATAGAAATGGAGTACAGACTTTTTATATCGATAGTTTTTAGTTTATTAGGACTTAAGCCAATAATTTTTGAAGGGTGTGCAAAATTTGGTGCAGTGGCATTTTTGAAAATCCAATATGGCTGCTTCCATGTCCAAAATCACTCAAAAATACCTTAAGTATTTTTGATAGCGACAATTTTTCGCGGTACTCCGGTGTTGTTACGCACGATGAAGAATTAATAATGCAATTTGGTCATTACATTGCCTCAAAAATCCAATATGGCTGCTCAAAAGTCAAATATGCGCTCGAACTCATTAAAATGATCGTAACTCCTCCAGTATACATATTGCACATATTACTCAAACATATAAACTGGTTCGGCAGGTGTCCAAATCTGTTACATTAACAAATCTGCAAGTGTTATTTAAACACCTCTAGAATGAAATTTCGAACGCATCCAGGCATGTCAAGTGTTCGCCACTTTGCAGTGTAATGAGATGCTTGTATCTGTTGTCTATATGTATGTTTTTTTTCTTTACACTTATGAGACATATGTATTTGGTCACTAAAAACCTTACTTGGTTTTCTCTGTAATCGACGTTTTATATTCAGAGGGCAGCTAATAATAGCCGGCTTTAAAGATACTTAAAACCTATATTTTTATCTCTATTATAGGAGTTACAATCACTAATTATTATACCACACCCGAGAATGAAAACACGGAAGCATGCGATAATGAATTTTGTCACATGTGGCAGGAGTTAGTCGCCATATTTTTTTATCCAATTTCCAAATCAAACTTCCTATTTTATTTCCAAATCCACATCAAAGTATTTCAAATATTTATGTATCCAATCCAGTTTTCTTTTCCAATTCCAAACAAACTCCTAATTTGTTTCCAAATCCAAATCAAAGTATTTCAAATATTTATGTATCACAAATTCCAGTTTCTTTCAAACTCCAAAAGCACTCAGCGACCACCAATATACTAAACCACTGAGGCTCCACTCCTCGCAATTTGGCAAAATAAGGTACCGCGGCATGAACAGGCCTAACTACCCATTCTAAGTTCCTGTTTTAATCTAATGCACACTGCGACTATTAATATACTAAGCCGGTTGTGTTCCTACCCCAGCAATTTGCCAAAAAGGTCCCGAATCAATAATATAACCCTAATACCTAACTTCACACTTGAAGTCCCAATTAGATCCTTATTGAAATACATAGATTTAACAACTAGTTTTGCTAGAGGACTGACCTATCCACTATCCTAACTTAAGTTACCAGCCAATTTCATTTATTACATATATGCTTTTCCACAAGTTCATTGTATAAAGTTCAGATCCATTAAAATGACCAATTCTTAAATTTTCCGCACAAACAAAGATTCTCATAATCGTAAATAAAACAACCTCCCAAAATTCTAATTACAAACTCAAAACTTCAATAAGTTAAAAAAGCATAGGCAAATATACCAATAAACCCAATACAACCTAAATTGAGGAAATTAAAAGACCTTCTGCCTGTTCTAAACACACACATGGTAGGGAGGGAGGGAAATTTTAGATTGTCCCACAAGCACAGAAGGGCAACTAGACTCCCCGGTGGCAAGTAGCGCATTGACCATTTCCAAGAAAGCCGGTCAGCTTCCCCGAAAAATACAACACCCTGATTGGTTGTGGAAGACAAAAGGGTGAAGGACGAATGGTTCCCATACAATCGGTAACCAGGCAACCCAAAGGGAACAGAAATCATTTCCTGGTGTTAAATCAGTTTATTGCGTTTTGCAATAAACTTAATTATAAAGGTGTAAATGAAGGTATGGGATAAGTATTTGCCAATTTGACATCCTTTTCTGGCATTTTTGTTTCGTTAATATGCAAAGATTTTAAGATAGGAGCCAATATGGTTGCCTTTTTAGCTTCTTTAAAACCTATAAATGACGATACATCTGTATTGTAGTTATTATACAATCCAAAAGATATTAAATTTTAAATTAAAGTATGAGATCTATGTCTTTGAACATCACAAACTCGTATTTGGTTTTTTATTTTCACAACATGCTTAAAATTCAAAATGGCGGCCAATATATTATGAATATATGACAATTTGTAGATTTTAAAGTTCTTGAAAGGCAGTCATATTGGCTGCCATCTTGATTGGTAAGCATGTTAACACACTTCGAATGCCAGATATGAGTTCCTACTGGGTATAGAGCCTACAATTATGACTCTATCACAAATACTTGATGAGTTATGGTCAATTGGATGATTTCGGAGCATATTGGATTTCGGGGTGGCCATATTGGATTTGATGGTAATGTTGTGATCAAATCATATCAAAAATTTGTACAGTAGCGGCCATATTGGATTTCTAGAAAATGCACTGTACGAAATTTTGCACACCCTCCAGAAATTATTTGCTTAGGTCCTCATTAACTAAAATCGATAGTGATTGTTTGATGTTATTTCCTTTTATCTATTCAGAGATATAATCAATTAATTGCGATACACCAAAATCAATTTTGTGCAATATAATCAATTTATTGCGATACACCAAAATCAATTTTGTGCCACTTTTATGCATGGGCAGAAATGTTTTATAAGTATTGTGGCATGCTGCCTGGAAGGTCACGAAAGATTTGCAACTCGGCAAAAGAAGCGAAACACAAATTAAAGTATACAAAGGAAGTCTAGTCAATATAATGGGTTCAATGATAAATATTTTCTTTTCATAAATAAATGAAATTCAATAAAATAGAGCTTTGAATTTATTACAAAATTGGTATTTGATAAAATCATGCCAGAAGGAATATAATTGAAATCAAAGTAAAACACTCCAAATGTAAAGAGGAAAGAATTTTGTATTGTGCCACCACCCAATGAATTCGGCAAACTCAACGGAATTAACTGCATGTTGAAAGAGGTGGTGGCAGGATACTGAATTCATCCCTGTAAAGAAATAGTTTGAAAATATTGCACAAATCTGTGTGCACTATTTGTTGAAGTCATTAAAATTTGAATTTGAAGCAAAGTATCAGTGTATGAGGTTTCGGTAGGACTTTCTCGCATGACACTTATGAACTCTCTACTCCAAATTATACGGCCATGATTCTCTTCTAACAAACAGTATGTCGGATGTTATACACTTCATCTTAAAACTAACTGAAGATAATTTTTACCATTACGTAACTGTTTTAGCATCTTTCAAAGTTTTTGAGGTTATTCCATGCGTTGAATTTCAAATTTGTTCAAATGTGAATAAATAAATGTTTAACTAATTCTTTCACCATTCTCACTAAACCAGAAGATGGCACAAACTTGATTTTTTTTATTCTGCAGTAAACTGAAAAAGCAAATGAGATGAAAGAAAGCGCATTAGAAATCTTGGTGGTTTTCTTTAACGTGACGCTTAAACTGATTTACTTATATTCAGATTTAATAATGAAAAAAATCGTTTTCGATTGTACCATTTTTGAGACAGACTATATAGTCTCCAGCGGTAGATTCCTAGGGCCTTGCATTTGGCCTTACACAAGAGACTACACGAAACATTTTGAATTTGTCTTCACGACGCAACGTTTTCTTTCTTGATCATTTGAGATAGAGAAGGGGGGTAATTTAACAGAGATCAAATTGTTAAATGTTTCATACGGGGAGAAGAGGTATATGTTCTTCTGGTGTTCTAGATTACAAAAGTATAGTTTTCTGTAATTATTAAGGACAATTTCAACAAAGTAGGATTAAAACGGTTCAAAAGTATTTTTAGAATGCCCAGTATCTTCTCAAAGTGGGCTCAAATTCTTATAGTAATGTATTTTGTTTGACTTTTGCACCTTTTAGAAGAGGTTAAATTCGCTATAAATTGTTAACATTTTCCGATTATAATGATATTAGTGTCTAAGTGTCTATGTTTGCTGTATGCCAAATTCGCCTAAGCAACTTTCAAAAGCAGAATTCATTGCCCTGACCATGACATTTCAAGGCTGCTACAATTGTATCGGCAATGATACCTGTAATCTTGCTTGTGTGCAGTTGAACTACTCGGTGTCATATCCATTTGCTGCATAATCTGAATCATTGTTCCAATCATTAGTATCTGAATCTGTGTCAGAATCCTCGGTGTCATTTGTTCTGGCATTACGCAGACAATGAAGTAGTGCTGGTTTTGAATAGCGTACTGGTTATTATTTGCCCCAACCATGCATGCAGAGGTGATGATGGGACATCGGCCTTCATAAAATTCAGCATGATGAATGTCTGGTAGTTGGCTCCGGTTAACTTGAAATTATGTGGATCAGTGTCGGTGGAATTTTGAGTGGATTTCCTCTTCATTGCCTCCCACTTTTTGGCTTGTGCATCGGCTAGAGTCTCGCTTGTATTTTCCTTCTAGACATATTTGATGGTAAACTGCTCCATATCTTTCTGTGCTTGCAATGATATTAGTGTCTACGGATATGTTTCCTGTATGCCAAATTCGCCTAAGCAACTTTCAAAAGCAGAATTGCCCTGACCATGACATTTCAGGGCTGCTACAATTTTAATCGGCAATGATACCTGTGTGTACTTGTGTGCAGTTGAACTATTCGGTGTCATAGCCATTTGCTGCATAATCTGAATCATTGTTCCAATAATTAGTATCTGAATCTCAGAATCCTCAGTGTCATTTGTTCTGGCATTACGCAGACAATGAAGTAGTTCTGGTTTTGAATAGCGTACTGGTAGATATTTGCCCTCTCGTAAGCTCCAACCATGCTGCAGAGGTGATGATGGGACATCGGGTTTCATAAAATTCAGCATGATGAATGTCTGGTAATTGGCTCTGGATAACTTGAAATTATGTGGATCAGTGTCGGTGGAATTTTGAGAGTGGATTTCTTCTTCATTGCCTCCCACGTTTTGGCTTGTGCATCGGCTAGTGTCTTGCTTGTCTTATCCTTGTAGACCATTTTGATGGTAAACTGCTCCATATCTTTCTGAGATAGCAATGTCACCGGAAGACATTTACCAAGTCTTTGAAGCAACTTCTTGTGATTACATGGCCATAAAAGCGGGAAATGGCGTCTGCTGCAGTGTGGATGTGAAATGGAATGATGATATCGACTATCTTCTTAGCCAGAAGTACTGAGCAACCAAATATGCTTTTCTTCCTTTTCAGGCCTAACGTACGTCGGTCTTACCTTGGTGTAAGATATTCATGAGTTAGACTAGAGTAAAGACTCTTTTTACGGAATAAAGCTGTAAATCATTATAATCCTTTCATCCTCTTATAGAAGATTTCATGCTAGGCTAATTTCATGAGGTCTTACATAGAGGATGAACCCGTACGTCCCTTGAATCTGATGAGCCACATATGATGCTAAAACTAAAACATCCAAACATCAGAACACAAATCACAACATTCTTCCCTCATGGAGTAAATAAATATTGTGTCTGGATGTTGGAGAAGAAGAGTTTAATTCCGCTTTAAGAAATAGCTACAGCCGAATTTTGTTTTCTGAGTTGGAGATGGCAGTTCATTATTGTTTTGTATGAAAATATTTGCTGTTCCACTAACAAAAGATAATTCACCTATCCGTCGATGATGTTCACTATCTTTGATGTTGTAGGTAAGGTCATATCGAGGGTTGACAATCAGAAAGACGTAACTCAGCACTGAAAGAAATATTAAGGAATTTCTTTAATTCTGCTGTTCGTAATTAAAAATTGTTCTTTGTTTACTAAAGTTTATATAATGTTTGCTTACAGTATCATACATGAGCTTTATGAGATGTTTACATTTTGAGTAATGAATAGATTTGCTTAGTAGAAAATATTAAACATCACATTTCTCAAAAGCAGTATTACAGCAGAATTAAAGAAATTCTTTAATATTTCTTTCAGTGCTGTGTTACGTCCTTCTGATTGGCAACCCTCGATATGGATTATTCATCATTATTACGGACTTTCTTCTTGTTTCTCCCTATCCTCAGCAAATGCGGCTGGCAGTCTCCAGATGAAGCTAATGTCTACTATAGCAAAGTAGCTATCTAGTGGGTCCAGTTCAACAGTTAAACCTCTCAGTTAACTTAGATTTTTGCCCTTTGCACATTGTTCAATTTACGTTGAAAATTTGGAAACACCCCTCAGTCACGCGTTATTCCAATACTTCAGATAGCTCAATACCATGCAACTTCCAAATGTTTGCCAAAGTTGTAATCTCTGCCATTGCTTTGTTTTCCATTGCATCAGTTTTTGTTACTTTCTACTTTGATGAATCTTGCGTAATCGGTGAATTACTGAAGCTATGTCTGGAATTTATTTGTATTCTGGCATCGAATTGAGAGAACATTCCTTGTTTGATGGAGATTCCCCGTCATTGTATGATGTGTCAAGGTCTGCAACGAGCCTATCTGATGCTAAAATTCCTGACTGAATAGGCTTTGTAAAATCGAACGAATCATAATCAAATTATTTGATGCAACTGTAGGTCCTGCACCCGCGCTCATCCAGTTTCAGCCTCGGCCGTAGTGTTCTCAATGTGACCTTTTAGAGGATTCTATAAGGTTTGCCAAAGCATATAGTGAATTGGAATTTTTTTCTCGATCATGCCGAAAAAAATCACCACTTTACAATGGTTTATAGTGGGAAAATTGTTGTAACACATGGTCACATGGACCATTCATGACTAGGTCACAGCTGAACGAAACTTTAGTTGCATAATACAGAGGCGGAACCGAGGTGGACTAGTGTAAATTCTCATCGTAATCCAGGTGTCCGTTCGCCAAACTCACGCGTAACCCTACGTATTTGCCTACTCATGCGTATGTCCTACGTATCAGACATTTTATATCATTCAAACATTTTTTTGGATAATTGGTCCACTCATGTATGACCGCGAACGGGCTCCTGACCAGGAACTACAATCTGTTTTTTATGAGACCTCTTTAATAGCAAGAGGTGTAAGGATGACTTCACCTCGCTTCACCCTTTTTTTATGCTAGTTCACCCCATTGTTTTTACGCGACCCGTGTAGAGAGCAGGGAAATCCGTGACCTACACTGGTAGGCTGGGACCCACGGCCCTCAAAATTTGGATGACGCTGGCGCGGAAAGATTAACGAATTTTTGAGTCGATTCAATTTAATACCAGGTTTGGGATATAATGAAAAGTTCTGTTGTAAAATCGAATTTCTGTCCCCAGTTGCGACTGCCTGTTTTTAGATAAGGTCGGCACTGATTTGGCAATTTTTAAGGGTTGGGTAACAAAACAGATTTGGCTTATGTATCTTGTGGAAAGGCGGACAAAGGTGGGTAATATACTTGCTCATATAACAGTAAACAAACCATTATTTTATAACTTTTTGTTATTTTATTCACTTTAACATTCTTAAAAAGATCAAAGGTCAACACGTTCGTCTTCGTACTGAGTTTGTTATACAGTACTATATTATACACAACATGTTTTACAGGCAACTTTCCTACCATCTGAAAGTGGATGATGAATTTCGTTATTGTTATTAGTTTTTATAGAATCCTATTGTTGAGTTAGGTCCATGTTGTTATATTTTTATAATGTTAGCGGTCAATTATTAAGACAGGGAGGAATGGAGAATTTCAACTTGTTTTCTTCGACAAATTTGCGTCCCCCCTTCGCCTTACGTCAAACAAAATGTTGGCCATTCCCTGATTTTATGAGATTTTTCCATTAAAAGGTCCACGTTCCCCTTCCACTTGATTAAATGTTTTATACGACTTCCATATTCGCACCTCTTTGCTATACCTTTTCCCCTAGCTCAACTCCTCCATTTTCCCCTGGTTTAAATAATTCCCCCTCCTAAAGTTCCCGTCCCGCCACTTGCTAGAGAGTCTTTTTGAGTTTTTCAAATTTAAGGTGATTGGCATTGCGAGTTACACGATTTTCGGCATTTACCGAACCCGGGAAAATCTTTTTGTCCGATTTAGGCTCAAAATGTGCAGAAGGTTCCTGTCTATGCAACTATAGCAGCATGAGGTGGGCGAATAGCGTCCCCCGAAATAAAAAGGCAAAAAATGACCCCCAAAATGGTTAAATGACTGAAAATAACTCCTGACACATGAAAGGGTCCAACCAATACAATGCCACCATTTTTAAATTTTTGCCCCCTAAAATTCAGCCCTAATCTGAAAAAATCACCTAAACTCTGGCTACGATCCCGGTGAGAGTTGATTGACCCATATTACCATATTCCATCTGTGGATTCATAAGTTGCTCAAGCCTTCTGACACCTACCTCCCCCAATCTGACAATTCCTACACGGCACTATGTAAACTCTTTTATTAAGATAGCAAGAAGACCATTCCCACGTGGCTGTCACCGCAGTTATATCCCATCCTGGATGAGGAATGTGATACAACTTTTACATGAATTCTTGAACACAGAACCCGGGAAAAGCGACATCAAGGCTTCAGATCTGACAAATCTTGTATAGGCAACGTCATGAGCCCTGGGATGATACGGGCCTATGGAATTGACCTCACTGCCTCCCTAGCAGGAAAAAAAACCGCCTGGAAGACCATAACGCCTCCCCTCCAGAGTTTCAAACCCTCGAAATGTTTTCTGTGTCTGCCAACTCAATTTATGATCAACTCTCGCAAATGGTCGTTCATTGATAATGCTCGCACTCGCTCTTTGAAAAAGAGATCACAAATCTTCGTCGAGCCCCTGGCGTGGACGTACGGCGGTATACTAAGTATGTGTAGACTGTTTTAAAATGAAAAACCGTAAATTGAAACCAGCGTTTGAAAATTCTCAAAGACTGGAATAATACCGAATGCATTGTGGGAAAAGTGATGCGGGCCCATAGCGATTGCCTGTTCACTTTTCCGTGTTTTCCGAAGTATCCGACAAAACGTTCAATTTTCTCGCTAGGTTCTATACGTTCAGACCAATTACGGTACATATTTAAAACAAAACATAGTAACGGACCTTGGTGCAAAAATCTCCATAGAACCCTTCATTTTTCGGAGATATTTGAGATTTAGTTTTCATTGCATGCATTCGCTATGACGGTCTGATTAACGTTAATCTCTCGCGAAGTAGTAATTTAGATAATTTCTTTCAGAGTCTGTGCAACAGACTACACACTTTCCACCGCCGTAGCGTGGACGGGTCGCTTCAACACCTTCTCACTAAATTAGCTTACCTCTGCTATCAGCAACTACTAAAGGTGAAAACCCAGGGCATGTAATATACCAGACGGATTCCGGATGCAATGTGGCCCACAATGTCTTGAATGGCTCTAGAGTTCTACACATGTTGCTTCACCATCCAGTGAATACCCCACGATCTGGAGGAGGGTGACATCGTCCACTCCCCAAAACAAAAACAGCCTGTTAACAACCCCCAAGAACTACCGACCAATATCACTACTGTGTGTTTCTCAAACTCCTTGATCCTGGCCCGTCAGTAGCCAGTTATCGATCCCCATCGGCCTGACGAACAAGCAGGATTCGCCGTGCACTGTCTAACAGATGTAAAACTCACAAATGATATTGAGGGGCTTTGTAAATGCGTCCGTAAGGGCAGGCGTCATCTGGTGGACCTTACGCAGCATATGACACCGTGTGGTACCAGTGCGTGACAATCAAGCTTCGCAGGACCATGCCGGATCGTCACGGTGTACAATGCATAATTATGTAAATACTTTCAAAACCGTAGGCATGGTCTAAGACCAGTGATGGGCAGAGCAGTCGACTGCATCGTCTGTGGAACGGAGTACCACAAGAATCTGTACTGGCTCCCATGCGGATTTAACTGTATATCAGCGGACTTACCTCACAACATCGAGACAATATGGCTACGCCGATGATCTTATTGCCCTTTTCACTTGGGCGACAGAAACTGGACTGAAGTAGAAAGTATAACTTACTGCAGATATGGCTATAATTGCAGCATAGCTCAAGACTGGAGACTCAAGCTGAATGAAGCTAAGACAACTGCTACTGCCTTTCATTTGAACACCAAGGGGCTTCATCGCCAGCTCTCCAAATCAACCTCAATGGAGGGCCTCTGCCATACAATCCTACCCAACTTATTTGGGAGTGAATCTTGATCGCAGCTTCCTTATCGGCAGCATCTCGAGTCAGTATGTACAAAGGTATCTTCAAAAAACAACCTCCTGTGCCGCCTTGCTGCATCTTCATGGGGTGCTAGTCCCTCCCTCGGTATGCACCACCGCCTGGCTCTAGTCTACGGCGCTGCTGAATACGCCGCCCCAGGATGGCGCAATAGCTCTCATACAAAAAAGCTGGACACAGTTTTCAACGAGACCCATGAGAACCATTTCTGGCTGCCTTCGTCCCCACTCCATCTGAGTTCCTACCCAAGTGCTTTCAGGCATGACACCTGCAGTGCTTCGGAGGAACATACACTCATAAACTGGTGAACATGGCTCTGTTGGACAACAAGCACCTACTGCTAAAAAAAAAAAAAACATACTGTCAAGAATCCCCCTCGGCATACAGAGACGCGCTTTCCGTGGACCCGCCGTAAACTCTCAGGCTCCATTCAAACCTCCTAAAGACATCGAACACTGACTGGCTAGTGGCTAATATCCCAAGACCAGACCAATTCACTCTAACCCCTTGACAGATTCCCCTTCTGGTAGCAATCTTCCACGCAAGAATGGGTCACCTTGATAGGAATTCGCACAGAAGCCGGTCGTTTCAAGAGGCAAATGCACCGATGGGGCTGCGGACCATCTCCAGTCTGTCAATGTGGTTCTCCACATCACACCTGCAGATCATTCTCAATGAGTGTCCTAGATACCTTTCGTCCACCGGTGGATATAGACTTTAAAACCCAACCAATCAACAGCGACTGGCTCCACAACTCAACACATTTAGCTGCTGCCTCATACGCAAGAAGAATATGTATTCATTTACGAGTACAAGTTGTTAACACATCGCCAAGTCGCTCATTGGCTATGGCAGCCGTTACCAATTAAAGCTTTGACTTCGAAAATTTTTTCAGAAGTTTCCTATTACCCATGCGTCGGGCAATATGACCACCTCGTTATTTGCAATAGAGGGCGGGGTATTAGAACCTCACATAGATCCACGTGTAATACAAGTTAAAAATGGTCATAACGAGTTGCTTTCTACACGTGGTCCGTCTATTGTCCAACCAAGGTTCTACACAGGAAATAGGATGTCTATCCAGATCAAGCGTACACAAGGTATCCATCCAGCCTGGAGCCGTTTTAGAATTATGATGTAAGCTAGTATTTTATACAGAGAAAATGGAAATGTTAATTGAAATATTTCTTGATTTCAGGTACACTACATTCGTTTTAGGCTGAAAACTACTGCATTATAGTTGTTGAAGGATGGTCTTTCACGAGCAATAGAAAGGACACTCCTACCATCCTTAGTTTAAAGGTATAAAGGTCCATCATGCCATGGGGGCCATATTACGTACCCTTCTTTACCCTGTCTAGCATCAGATCGCTTCTTATCTGTCAAACGCCTTTTCTTCTCAGTGATCCCGCCAGAGATGGTACAACGTCTGACTGCGTCACTAATTCGTGCTGTTGCTCCAGCAGTGTGCGGACCAAGATATTTTCCATTGTCTGTGATCCTGTTCCACAAACAACAGGTAGTGTCCTGATCCTGCTTCCAGGTACCCACTTCTGCAATGAACCTTAGATCGGCCATTCTGGTTCTCAATGGTTTGAGGCATCGCCATTCAGCCCAAGATGAGTCAGCTCCCGGTGGAGATGCTCACCAGTTCAATACCAATAGATTTTTGCTTTTATGTGGGCAAGTCTTTCTTTCCCTATGCGACTCCTTCAGCTCCTTAGGAGGACTGTTTCAAGAGGTGGACTTTGCTGAAGAAACTCTCTCTGGATTAAGGCAGTTGGCACAGGTATCTGTCCAGGCAGACGGTTCTTCACCTGAGATACTTGGCAGATAGCTGCTGCATGCTCGCTACGCTACGACGTATGTCTGGTGGAAGCAGTTCCTGCTAGGATGTATATAAAAGTTTCCGTTAATGTTGGACGGAGGCATCCTGTAATAGGCCGGCCAGGAGCCCTTTAACACTGAATCAAGCTTCTTGGCATGGGTTGATCTTTCCCATACAGGGCAGGCATACTCTTGCATCTAAGTAGCACAGGGCAAGTGCCTTCGATCTTACGGTATTTGGCGAGCACCCCCATCTTGTGCCAGTGGAGTTTGTTCAAGATGTTTATTTTTTTAAACATACTTTACTCTCATCTTCTCTATGTGGGTCTTATAAGAAAGATAGAAAAGTAGGACAAGATGTTCGCATTCTGATAAATTACAGCCCAACCTCAAATTCACTACAAAAAATATAACTTAAACAGGTGCCCTGTGGTTTGGGTTGAACCATTGCTGTGGCAACGAAGCATGTTTTACGCAGGTTACATCTTTTTCTTATACGGCTAACTATCACCATTGTTACTCATTATAGACATTCTTCTTCCCTGTTTCTATTTGTTACTAAAACGACATGTCCAATGCAGAACTCCAGAAGTGTTTTTTAAACAAAGAAATATGCAGATTCTGCTTAGCATTAACTTAGAAGATTTGGATCGTTGAGGCGCATTACATGCTATTTATAATTTTGCAAGCTAGCTATTTCGCGTATGTTGCTATTTCTTCTTGGGGGAGGGGTGAGGTTGGGTGGAAGGACAATTCCTTGAACCGTGGTTGATTTTTCTCCATATCCCCCATCCCGCTGCACTGCATCTCAAATTATTACGATTCATTGCAATCTGAGGTATCGGCATACAATAAGCACCCTATTTTGTAGAGATCATTTCGATATTTTTCCTAATTTAGCTATTTCAAGTATGTCTATTTCTGTTGGTGTGGTGATTGGGGCCAATTCCTTGAACCGTGGCTAAATTTCTCCATATACCCATCCCGCTGCCACTAATCTCAAAGTTATTACTGAATCATTGCATCTAAGTAATCCGCTAGACAAACGTTTGTATACAACCTTTTGTATCAGCAAGTAAGGAACAATATGAAATCTTAAATGCGTTAATAATATAATTGGATTTCAATTAGACCCCCACCGTGTGTAACATTAAATAGCTATTAAAAACATATATTGCCTTATGGATAATAACAAACCGTAAAAGACACAATATTAATAAAAAATCCATTACCTGACGTCAAGCAATAAATCTTTGAATCATCAAAATTTGTGAAGAATAAAGCACCCTATTTTGTAGAGTTCATTTCGATATTTGTGATAATTGCTCCGCCTATTTTTTTTAAATTTTAATTTTGCATTTTTTCGCCAAGATAGACTCTAATCATCTTATTCTGATATGGCAAACGTTTTAATCGCTTATGATATTCATATAACTCCGATTATCTGTTTATTATACCCCTACCCCTAATACCGTTTTCTTAACTACTTTTTCATTTAGCCTTTTTACGCCTTCACGTTATATCACCACCACATCACCGGAACAAGAAAAGATAATTTTACAACAGCACTTTTGGGGTATCCAAAGATATTGTACTAACCATATCTGAGGTCAAATCGTATATCTTTCTGAGCCCGGTCCAACCTTTTCTAAGCGACTTTTTGATCAGTGGGTCCCAGCCTATGGTGAAGCTCGAAGACAAACTATTGTGTATTGATCGAGAACCAGTGAAAATGCCCCCTGTGTGGCGTTGATAGCTTCCGTCAATTACCCTTGTGTTTGCCAGGGAAAAAAATCTGATTCCCTTTGCTAACAGGTCGGATTCAGTACAGGTTTCAGGACCGAATTCCTGGATTTTTTTTTTACTTGGGATATATAAACTTCACAGAGTTAACGGTTCTTGTGTGTGTGTCAACTCCTTTCATACTTTAAGATGCGCTTCCATCCTTTTTTCATCTTGGCACTTTTGTTCATGGTCATATTCACGGATCATTGATTGGGGAAAAAGTCATTCTTCTGGTAGACTGCTTATCTCTATCCACAAGTCGAATCGCTCACCTTTCACCAATGCGGCCCGGGTTCGATCCCCCGTCGAGCCAGTGTCGTATGTGAATTTGGTTGCCGATCCATACTCGTCCTCGCAGGTTTTCTCCGAGTACTTCGGTTTCCTCCTGCATCTAAAATCGGACTTCTTCCCATAAATCTTTCCCCGCTGTTCTGGAGGCGTCCCTTGAATTTAATGCACTTGGCAATATTGGGTTCTGCCTGGCGAATGCCGAATGTTATAAATAAATAAATAAATGACGTTGTTGTAAATTCGTAGCCATGGTAGCAAGATGCGGAGGGATGCTTTAAGTTCTTCCAAGTTTTGAGTCCTCGGGCATATATTACCATAACAAATTATTCCAACCATGTCTATAAAACTCAGCCAAAACTTTGCCATTTGGGTGTCTGTTTTCGAATACTCTCAAATGCCCTTTGAGCTGGACATCTACAAAAAGAGCTTCTGCAATGGCTTCCAATTGTCCCTGAGAGTTCTCTGGTGGATTTTGAAGAACTTCAAACTTTGGGTTTGAGCTCCGGTGACATGCCTAGGCCTTCAATCATTCCATGAAAAACAATAAGCGAATAAGTACCTAATACATAAATGTAAGACCCCTCGTGGCTCTATTGTAATATTTCTCATAAAGTTCGTGGTCAACTGAACCTTCTGAAATTATATCACCTGCCACAAGGATTTCATAGATACCGGATTTACTGATATGAAGGAAATGCGAGTTTGCAACTGACCCAGAAATGGAAGGATAATCTCAAATTTTGGAGGGTTCTCATTCTTATATTAAACAATAAGTGTATGTACACTGTTCGGTCATCTACTAACTGAATGAATGGCATTGATTTGCGCTCAGCTACTGCGATCTTTGGACACATGACCTCGTGTATCACTAATTTCTAAAGTGGTTTTGGAAATTTCGGAAAATAGTGTGCGGTACCTAAGAAACTCATGAATATTATCCTAAAAGCCTGCAAATCTTCCAACCTAGTATAGACTTCCCTTAAATATCCAGACGGCCCGACGCATTCATAACACCTCCCTTTCTTTGCTCGTCATTCGATTGAAGTGAGATCAACATGTCCAACGAATTGCTGTCTGTCCACGATCGAAGGTCTTGTTTAGGATGAACCTTGTGTTGTGATTAGTTGAGTTTTTCACATCATCAGATTTAGCCAATTGAAGAATAGGGCGTTCCTCCTCAAACCTCGTCTAAATGTAATTTAATCCCCACCAGAAAAAGATATTTAATTTGCATTGACATTGGGTGTTTTGTATTTATTTTGAAATTTTGCATTTTAATCTTTCAAATGTATTAGTTATGAAAATATGTGAATAGGAGTCAATTTGGGACAAAAGTAATTTTGTCTTGGACCAGGTCTAATTTTAAAGGTTTTTTTATGCATATGGACCTAAACTTCGATCCGTATTGAGGTGCCGTTAAAACCTATATATATATATATATATATATATATATATATATATATATATATATATATATATATATATATATATATATATATATATATATATATATATATATATATATATATATATATATATATATATATATATATATATATATATATATATATATATATATATATATATATATATATATATATATATATATATATATATATATATATATATATATATATATATATATATATATATATATATATATATATATATATATATATATATATATATATATATATATATATATATATATATATATATATATATATATATATATATATATATATATATATATATATATATATAACACTAAATTGCCACGAAGGACCCAATTCACATAGCAGGAACCTGTTATAACTGGTAGATGCTATTCAGCAGGTACCTGTTATAACTGACTCAATGTATACACTGCATACAGTGCTATACAGCAGGTACTAGTGGAACGGGTTACTGTTCCTTAAAGGTGATCCTCATTGCTCGGACGGCATATTTTAAGTTATATACCAATCGAAAGCTTATGACTTCAGGATGCCAAAAATATCTTTTCCAAAAAAATAATCGTGTAATATAGCCGCTATAAACCAAAAACTAAGCCTATATTTCGTTGCGATATTACGCCCAAAAATACGCTCAAGCTTTCCTTCTCTGACCTTGGCAATTCGTGTGACGTAGGCGATTGTGTAAGTCTTGTTGCGCAATGCATATTCCAATGGAAAGAAACCCCAAATCGCTCCTCTTCTCCTGTGTTGAATTTCGCCAATATAGCGATAAATGTTGGTTGAATAGGTTTGTAGATTGGTAATTATAATTCCCGGCTTCATAAGTGTGCAAGAAATGTGAAAAAATCGCTTGAATTCCCATCGCTTACAATGAATCGTGAGTAGCAAGCAGAGCTCAGAACAAAGCTGCGTTTACACGAAAGTGTGAGATTTTGACCAGCACTCATGCTCCTGGAGCATAGGTTGTGGCAACCGTTCCAGAGCGGAGCTATTCATTATATTGAGCGCTGACCACAATAGCAGTAGCGAATCTCGCTACTGCTTCTTTTAAAATATATAAAATTGTCATTATTTTTTCAGGTTAGAGGCAGAGGATTAGAGGGAAAAATTCTAGGTCAAAAAAACATAAGAAAAATAAATAGCTGGCCTTTAAGGTTAGTGAGGGAGACCTGCTCCTGGAGCATGTGTGGTGGACAAAAACTATCGCATGCTATCGCAAGACACGGCTCTTCCATTGCATTCCATCGCAAGACACGGCTCTTCCATTTACGTTACACCCTCTTATGCTAATCGATGGAATTGTATGAGGTATAGGCGCTATCAGGGGGAGTAACGGTGGATATCTTAATCTGCTTTTCTCAGACCGGGTAATGGTCACTCAATTATGGTTAATTGAACCTTTTTATTAATGAATCGCTGTTGGCTTTGCTATTGGCTTTCCGGTAAAGTCTTGGCTCATCGAGCGTAACATGGCGGTAATTTCTTGAACTAGCGACAATTTTGTTCACCATAATAAAATGCAGCAATACTACGAAGCAAGGAATTCAATATGTTTAAAATGCCGACTCAACCGAATTCTCTGGTGACTGAGTAGGATATAGCCATCAAATCAACCAGATACTTCAACAGACAGTTATCTGTATTGCTCATAATTCTGATTTGCGCAAAATTGAGAGAACATAATGGTAAGTCCTCGAAAGCGCAGAAGCGATCAATACAATTGAATGTGATTTTGTTTACTTGCATCGACGGTTACACAATCGGTGACGTCATCACCTCACAGCGCCCAAGTCAATGATATTGCTTTCGCAGAAGTGATGTTGCTAGAAAGACGATTTTCCTTTTGGCTCTTGTAACCAAATCGTGAGTAGCATAAATATGACACAGTTAAATATAAAATCGCTATAAAATGAGCTTTCCATTGGTATATAGCTTAATATATGCCATCCGAGCAATGAGGATCACCTTTAACGTATTGTAAACGCGTATTTCCAACCCTGGGCTTAGTAATGTTTCTCAGTTTTTACTCTAAAATAATATTGAAACACATTTATTTTAAATAGGCCATGGTGGGATTCGAACCTGTGATACCTGCATTATAAATCGATGCTCTTATCCACTACACTAGCGAGGGAGGTTGTGGGAGGTTATTGATTTTAATCCCACATAAGCTTTACGGAATAATGCGATACTACTATATGATAGCACTGTATGCAGTGTATACATTGAGTCAGTTATAACAGGTACCTACTGAATTGCAAAAGCATTTACCAGTTATAACCAAGGGGTGAAGCCCATTCAAAACCAGTCGTCCGTGCTAGGCGCTGACATTTTGAATATTGCACGGAATAATCATTAGTTTGGGAGCTTGTATACACACATAATGTCAATTCGATACAAACAATCCGGCAAAATATCAGTTGTTGGATGTTGGGTGCTATTGGGTGGTTAAATTTTGTCCTACCCATGGCCACACAACGAATGAAATGACACGTCAGTCGTCTTGATTTAAATAAATCGCCTCAATGAATACATCTTTTCACCTAAGCGCGCATTGCATTATGGAAAAAAAGAGTATTTGAGCACAATGATCCAGGTGCACTATTATTACACCTGGCCACCTCTAACACATACATCAATTTGTATCACTACCGATTAGTGTATATGCAAAGCGGCACCCACAGTATGTGGAAGAAGCGGAGGCAGCCATTGCTTTCTATTGTTGGTACTCTATGTTTTCTTTGTGGTCGGCAAAACATGCGAGACGGTGAATTTCTAAAGATGACGTAACGCTTTACGTCTCTATCTATATAGAACCTCTTTGGTTATAACAGGTTCCTGCTATGTGAATGGGTGCACGAAGTCACATTACTCCCTTCACTGCTCTTCAGGTGAAAAAATAACAATTTCCCTGGAGAGGGTTTTAAGGGTTTCTGAGCACGCCCTTCTATACATTTCCATGAACGTTGGTTTCATGGTGCCGTACCACTGGGTATTGTATTTGTAGCATAGCAGCGCCAAAACTTTGACGGCCGTAAAGATTTTTTTCCGATTCAAGAATTTAGTGGATTAGTCAGGAGGAATTGTGGGACAGGGTGGAAATGGAGTACAGATTTCTTTTTTCTATTGATCGATTTTGTCAATGAGATCGAAGCTAATTAATTTGGGGAGGGGATGTCAACAATTGTGCAGTGCATTTGCTAGAAATTCCCATATGGCCGCGATCCACTCTCAAATTCATCAAATGGCCATTAATTTTATGCATAAATCGAGGTTTTAAAGCACGAGGAATCTTTTGGACGGGTTATTGACGTGATTTGATCACAACATTACGATAAATCAAATCCAATATGGCCACCTAAAACCAAATATGCCGAAATCATTCAATGACCTAACTCATCAAGTTTTGTAATAGAGGATAATTCTGTGCTCTATACCAGAGGACTCATATCGACATTTCAAGGGTGTTAACAAGTTTACCGATCAAGATGCAGGCAATATGAATGCCTTGAAGACCTGTTAAAACCTACAAATTGTCATATATTACATACTATATGACCGTCATTTTGAATTTTAAGCATGTTGTCAAAACAAATATACCAGATACGAGGTCTTAATGCTCAAAGACATAAATCTCATAATGTATTTAAAATTTAATTACTCATTTGTGTTTTGTTTTAACTAATTACAATACAGATTTATGGTAATTCATTAGGTTTTGAGAAGGTAGAAGGTTTAAAAAAGGCCCACATTGGTCCCATCTTAATATTTTTGCATGTTAAAGAAACATAAATTCCAGATAAGAATGTCAATGTTTTTCCAAAATACTGATCCCATCCCTTAATTTACACCTTATAATAATAATAGTTGATGATAACTAAATATATCCACATATATGTAGGTTTTACATTTTTAATTTTGAAACAGGTCCATTACAGAGAAATGCCAGTTTAGGTTTATAGTGATCAAATAACATGTATCTAATAAGTGTAAAGCTAAAGCATGCATATATAGACATCTGGAATCAAGCCTCTAAACTGAAAATGTGCAGAACACTTGGACGTTGTCCTGATAATGCTTGGAATTGCTTCTAGAGGTGTTAAAGTAACACTTGCGGAGTATAATCAATTGTAACAGATTTGAACACCTGCAGAACACATTTTGGGTGTCAGTATGTATTCAAGTAGCGTAAATAGGTAAAATGGAAGGGAGGAGGAGGTTAAGATCATTTTAATGATTCCGAGAAGCAATATTGACTTTTGAGCAGCCATATTGGATTTTTTGTGGCAAGTAAATGAGTAAAATTACATTACAAACACTTTCTCGTGCTTAAAACACCGGAAGTACCAAGAGATATATGATCTATTGGAAATACTTAAGGGGAATTTTGTGATTTGAACATGTCGCAAGCAAGTATTGGATTTTCAAAAATGGACACTTGTAACAAATTTGCACACCCTCCAAAAATTAGTGGCTTAGCGTCCTTAATGAACTTAAAATCTATCAATAGAAAAAGTCTGTACTCCATTTCCATCCTTCAGGCTGTGTGCCTTAGAATTCCACTCTGACTATTGTATGGCGACTCTTATTTAGTGGCGGTTGCTCGTGGGAAAGCCTTCTCTTTCCGTAAATTATAGTGCAATGGTAATTACAACGTAATTACTAATGGTGTACTGCCTGCCTTCCCTACTGTACGTTGAAATTATTTTCCGTGTTAACATGTATATTACAGCATCATCTTAATAGCCACAGTTCAGTTAATAAAATATGATATGTCTCTCTATATACGCATGATTGCCTTTATTCCGTTGAAGGTTTATATTCAATTAAAACCCAATCGCCAACAATCCCTTGCTAGTTTAGTTGGTTACGATGCTCCATAATCTATACTGTCGCAGGTTCGAACCCAATCTGCCAATTTTGGAAAATTTTAGGTTTTTTCTTTTTTTAAAATTTGTTAAAGTGAATAGACGTCCGTCTTATCTATTCAAGTTATAGTGTAATTTCAGAAGTTAACTACGGAAAAAATATCGCTCCCCGTACGTGCAAAAATAGCTAAACATACAATTCATGTTACCTCTATTTCAGAGCCTGCTGAAGTTGCATAACCGATTCTTACACAAGTAACACAGAATTCACGTGTTTTGAAAAGTCAACATTACATCTGGCGTACACAGAATCTGATATGGGATTAAGCACTACGCTTTTTCAGTCCCCTCATAAGTGTTTTTCTGCACCTGGTAATCCTGGCGCTACTTTGACAGTTGAATTCAATGGAAATGTAACCACGTGGCAACCTGAAAGCATTTACGAAGGCATATCTTCGAATCTTACGTTTGAAGATGCACGTTCGTACTTGTTTTCCACCGTTTACGATTTTCAAGCTGTGCTTTATATTGAAAATGCACCGTACAACATCAAATGTGTAGCCGATAATGGTCTTGCAACACCAGCTGTGCAGATGTTAACGATTGAACTGTGGAGTAAGTAGAACTAAGCTGCTATAGTAAATTCAACCAAGGACCTACAACACACTAGCTTCGCAGACCCTATCACGTTGCCGCCTTTTGTTATCAAATCCCACCATGATCCCATTTACCGGCTTAAGGTAATGTGATAATCACTCTCTCAGCAGGAGAGCTGCCAAACCATCACTCAGCACGTGTGAAATTCTTGCCCGAAATTATTGTCCAGGACGATAACCAGTTGAATTATTTCATAAGACAGCTATACACTATTTTCTACTTTCCTCCTCAATCCCGAATTGTTTTCATTGCAATCTCTAACTCTAAATTAAAATAATAAAACAAATTCTGTGCCAAAAGTGGGAATCTCATATTAACCATCAATCATGATTCCAAACGCGTCGGCTACCAAATAGCTGCAACAACAACAAATTTAACCTAACCGAAAATTAAAGCTACTACAATTTGGAGTTTTTGAGCTAAAATTACATGAAGGGCACGCTTGGGGCAAAAATTCAGACATTAACTTAACTGTAAAGTTTCTCGCCGAATATTTCAATCCGTTTTGATGCGAGAGCTGAAATTCCGCAAAACCAATTCTTAATTCTTTAACCGACTTCTTAATTATAAACTGGAAATTAAAACTACTATAGTTTGTTGGGTTTTGAGCTGAAATTACATGAAGGAGCACGTTTGAGCACAAATTCAGATATTACATTTTGTCACAACGGATTTTGATGCGGTCTTCTGCATTTTCTGAAGGAATGGCTCCTCTATTTGGTGACATCAACTTTAAATAAAGCCATGGAAACTGAAGGGTACTACGCGTGGTCTAAAGACTCCTACAGCACGGGTTGCACCATCCGATGAAACTACAAAGTTTTGTGGACATTTTGCACCGCTGTTACTGCATCAATCGCGGCAAAGAGATGTGATCACATGCCGTCGCGGTGTATGCACAACAAAAGACCTGGCGAGTGCCTGGCTTTTGTTGAGATGATATGGGTAATTGGTTTAGGTAATTTGTGGCTTCGCGTTGTAGGTCCTCTTATCTACTAGCCGCTAACAGCCCGCCACCATGCGACCAATACGTGACAGCGAACAAAAACAAACACGCCTTTGTCATCAAATAGCAAGATCAGGGGAAGTTCGTTATCTCAAAAAGCCGGTTATTCATGAAGATAGATTATTAAAGAATGAATTTCTACAGTTGATTTTTGTATTGCACTCTTTTGATGAGTTTGCGGGCCAATTTATGGAAAGTTTTAAGAAGTGGTGACGTCACAGCATTGTTTAAAGTGTTATTTTGGGCCCCGGGGACCCACTCAGATATATATGAGCTACGTATCCGCTTTAATGAACACGTGGAAAAGAATTATCGCATTTTCGCCATCGGACGTCGTTTGAGAATAAGGGGTAAATTTTGCACTATTTTGACATAATGGTTGTGTTTTTGGAACAACGCTCAACGCCATTTTGGCCTAGAGTAATGTTTATGGATCTTAATTTAACATTCCCGAATTAGTTATGTATTCGCCGCATAATGATTTTTATATCCTACACCACAGCACCTCGTGACTTTGTGTATATCGTCCCCTTTACGACGTGACTTATATAAAAGCTATTGTCGAGATTAATCTGTAGTGCCCTTCCGCTGATCTAAGTATTACAAAAGAGAGATGTTCTGCCGGCTCGGATTGCTTTGCGTTCGTCTATCGTTGGTTTGCACCGCCAATACGTATGTCGAACACGCGGGGTCGAATTGACCAGTGAGCATTGAGATTCGAGCCACTAAACTCACGCGTCCATGTACTCTACGGAATAAAGCGAAACACACGTAACAATGATAGATACCCAGAACAATAACCCACGTACTCGAACACCAATGGTGATTGGCTATAAACTTCGAACCCGAGGGATGAACCCAAGTTCTATGCATCTATGGACGCTCTTCTTGTAACCCGAAAATCGTGGGTTCGATCCCCAATCTAGGAGTAAAATTTTAGTTCATTATTATTCTATCTTAGAGTTAAAGATTGCAATGAAAACATTCATTATTGTGTGTTATATTCGTCATTACGTGCATAGTGCAAATCTTCGCTCCTGTGAACACAGAAACAACTTTAATAGGCACAATTGTGAGCTGTGTCCTTGCCACTTCTCATCCGTACATTCCAGCTCTTTTATCGACAATAATGGGGCCCAGTGACATAATCAAGGCACTCCTATCGCTTAGTACTATAACATTTCCACCTTTACACCGTGATCACTTGCTATCTCTTGAGGTGGAATTACCCCTTCTGAAAGCTAAAAATAAAAACTACAAATTGAAATTGAGGGAAAAAACTTCGGAACTTCCGTTTAAAAGTTATGGTCG
Source organism: Ophioderma brevispina (assembly GCA_023653785.1). NCBI lineage: Eukaryota > Metazoa > Echinodermata > Ophiuroidea > Amphilepidida > Ophiodermatidae > Ophioderma > Ophioderma brevispina. Next base: position 40,050 of record JAMKCH010001246.1, read on the forward strand.
AAAATGTAACTTTGCAAATTGAAATCTCTTACGATATTTCTTATTTTGTTTTCTCAAGCTGCGATATTTAATTTCTGATCGCTAATTTCCACCATTATTTGTCAAAATTCAAGCACTTATTATTTAATTGATAATACAAGTAAAAGAGCGTTTCTAAAATATACCACCAAACCTAATACCCTTGAACATAGGCAGAGAGAGCTATGCGCTCTCACTGTTAAAAAAATGTCCGTATATTTACGGAAATTTCTGGCAGCAGTATTTCCAGTCATTTTTAGGGTAAATTTACAGAAATTTCTGTCAATTAACGGAACTTTGACAGTAATTTTACAGAAATTTGTCTCATATTATGGAAAAAAATATGTATTTTAACAGAATTTTTCCGTAATTTAAAATTATGGAACCAAAAAAAAAGTCCGGAAATATTGCTGCCAGAAATTTTTGAAATACTTCCGTAAATTAACATTTTTATCTATTTTTTATGTTTTTTGTTTTTTATTTTTATTGTTTTCTAAAACAGATTTTTCCGTAAATTTACGGAAAATCTGTTTTCTTAATTTACGGAAATTTTTAACAGTGTAGGCGCACCTATACGCCCTAAACCCAAACCACCTCCAACTCACCACCGCCCCAAAAACCATTGCACATCTGGGTCCATGATTCAACCCATCGTGTCACCAAAGGAAAAGATTTGTTCACTTGGGTAATTTCCCTGGACAAGAAATTAACCGCTTGGTTGTCCCGATTTACCCATGCGATATTTGGGAAGCTGGTCTCGGCGGCAATGGTTATCTCGATGCATGTTTGCTGATAAGGGCAAGCGCTGATCCTGATCTGCTTCAACTCCCTTGAAATGATGCTAAATGTTAATGGTAGGGTTGGGCCACGTAATCACGGCCATTTGTAAAAGCGCTTAGCGGCCCATAACGAATCCGACGGCGACTAATGATCGCCCCTACGCCGTGGGCGTCGCCTCACCATCCGCCATGCCCTGTCGGCATCTTTTGCATTTCTCGTATACACCGCGTTTACGTTGTACATGTAGAACTACCAAGAAGCGATAATTTTGATCAGTATTCTGAAACGGAAAAATCAACACTATTTCACTGTTAATCATTTGTATATCATCATGTGCGGCTCAGGAAAAAATGTTAATTTTCTTGGCTTCACAAATAGCGATAAAAGTTACAAAATGGAAACGAACTGCCACGGTGTGAAATTCACTCGCCAATTGGCAATGACACATGAAGGAATGTGAATGTCTCCTAGCCGTACAGATGTATCGGTTTCCCAGAATGGAAAAAACCACCGCAACGCCCCAGCTTCTAATGAAGTGGATGAACTTATTTTTATTAATTTTCATTTAGTTTGTTTTAAATACTATTGTTGTGTTCACAAAATTCCATTTTCAACAATGGTTAAATTTAGTTCCACATGTCCACGTATACGTACATCATACTGTTACAGTAAAAACCAAATAAATCCATTCCAGTCTAAATACCACATTGTGACTCGCCGGTCATTTTCACGTGGACTGATAGTCCAGGCGGAGCACATTCCATGCACAACCGAGACTAATTTTGTTCAGATCTCCCGAAATCGATCCATAGCACGGAAGCGTCCTTTCTAAACATCAACAACCCGCATCAGAAGATGTCACGTTTTTTCAAAGCAAATACGGTCGGTCTTTGGGAACTATTCAACTTTTTCACGTACACGGAATATATCAACAATTTGTTGTTACTGTTATTTAATGTCTTGATGTTCGCATTTTACGAAAAAAAATTATTTTTTCTCACGCGGCTGTTATTCAATTTTTAGCACGTATTCTAACCATAAAAGCTTCACTTCTCAGTCACGCAAAGTGGGCGAGATACCTTTCCATTTTTTACCACAACAGTAAGGACACTCTGCCCTGGGAAGTCCAGTTTAGGAGAGGCCAGTCCCTGACATCATCCTTCCATAAATCCATGGAAATAAACGGTGAAAATTGTTAAAAATTGCGAACTAAGGTAGGTTGTAAATGGTGCTTGGATTGAGGAGTGTTCGGTGTCGTGTCCGGAGGGGCTTCGGGGGGGTAATGGGGAGTGAATGCAATATGGCGGCGTGGTGTGTACTTGGTGTGTTGGTGGCCAGGATGCCCCCCAGTATTCCGCCGACGTAGAGGTGTCCTTTCGAGGCTTCCCCCGTCGGATTCGTGTATAGCATAAGGCGCTAATACTAAATCCCTGCTACTATTACTATTATTATTATTTATTAATAATAATAATGTGTCATAATACTTGACTTTTAATCGCAAAAGATCGTTGGATTTCTATAGTGTGATTTCTTTTATTCATGTTGTCCTTCATTAAAGTTCCGCGATCTTTATCCAAAAACAAGCATTCCACCGGGGTGGCAACCACCACCCCCCTTTAAGAAGAAGTACAACATGCTAGCACAGCACAGAAAACAACCCATGCGCCTTCATGTTAATACAATATATAGCTATTGTGCTTCTTTCCCATGCATATCAAAAATGAGTACCAACATGCTAGCATTACGTCATAATGACGTAATAAAGCATGATGTTGGTATTTATGTGTAGGTGTGGGGTGGATATGTGTGTGTGTGTGTGTGTGGTTTTATGGTTGCGTGATTGAAGCTTTATTTGGTGTGGCACGTGTATTTTAGGTGTCGGCTCTGTGTTTTTATTTATATATTTATAGGCATATGTGAGGTTGTGGTTGTGGGTTGGGTTGCTTGTGGCGGGCGGGTTGTGTGTGCCTTGTGGGAGTGAAAGATTAATTTAATTCTAAGTTTAGCCGATTAGTGGGAGTTTGACCTTGTAATTTGTGAATTTCTACTATTTTATAATTAGCCAGACGAAAGACTGGAAAGGACACAAAACTGGCAGGACGCATCGTTGTGCGTTTAGGCATAATTAATCCAAACAAACATTCGTACAGATGGAGGAACCAAATACAATGACATCCAACAAGATAAAGCCCAGGTCTTGCGAGTCTGGAAATACTCGGAGACTAGCATCAGAACCTCAAACAGTCCGGCCGTACGGACGTAGGCATCATCTCAACAGATCCCACGACGCTCCCTCAGGAGCCGCTGCGAGCTTGGGCGCGCACCACAAAGCACAACAAAGGTGCTATATCCATGGCAAGTAGCGATTGAAGCAGAAATCGCAGGATTTGATACACAGGATTTCAACCCGGGATTTTCAAAATGAAACATTGGTTCCTTCAATATATCATGATTAAGTACTAATAATTATTTTTGGCCTAACAATGTAGAGCAATGGTGGCTATCAAATTATGCAGAATTTATTGAGCCGAAGATAAGTGCCCTCTTGCCAGCAAATGTTGGCCTAAAATATCACGTAATAAATAAAACCTATATTACAATTATATAGGCCCTAAATCCAAAGAAAGATGAAAACTTTAATACATTTGTGTAACTTTGTTGCCAAAAATGTTTACATTTCCGCCATACACTTGCACCCAAAAAACGTGAGGGAAAAAAGAAAAATGGTAAAAAGAAAAAATAGGAAACATAAAGCAATTTAATTTCAACGCGTGGAATATATGCCAAATGATATAGATTTAAAAACATGAAAATACTAGGGAGAACCAATGACTTAGTTGCATCAGCTCAAAGAATTACATGATGACAAAATTAGACACGTTAATAAATACTTCTACCTCTGCCAACAATTTCTTGGACCATTCGCGTACGCACACGCCGTTGAGATTGCTTGAACTGGTCTCCGTACAACCCGAGGTGTGCGCCGTTTTGGGCGGAGATAGAGCGGGCGACTCGTCCCTTGGCAGAAATTACTACTCCAATTATAAATTTGGAATAGCGCATAACACAACTGGAAATGGAGGGGGGTGGGAAAATTAATTTATACGAAAGTAATGAGAAAGGAGAAAAAACATCCTACGCACGTTAAGCACTGATGAGTTGTACGACAGACACGAAGCACATACAACGGACAAGGGCATGCAATGATCCGAATGGATGCTGTGGCCTGAAAAGGGAGCGATGGTGGGAGAAAGGCCGCATTGAGGATGCTAGTTAGCATACACACATCGGCGCTCAAGGCGTTAACGCGCAACACCAAGGACGCGAAGTGCTTCTTTCTGATAGGCGCTAAACTCGTTTTCCTTCCGATGGACTTCGGACAAACATTATTAGCTCCAGACGAACGAATGGAAAGGACCCCCAAACTGCAATTGGACGCATCAGTTGTGAGTAGGATAATTTAATCCCAACAAAGCATTGTACAGATGGAGGAACCACATAATAAATGAAGCAACCAGATAAAGCCCAGGTTCTTGCGCGTTGGCACTCCTTGGGCCTTGCATTTTTTAGCCCGGCACCGTCCGCCGTCCGGACGTAGGCAGGCAATCATCTCAAAGCAGGCACCCAGCGGACGCATCCCACCGGACGCTGCGAGTGTGCGCGCACGAAAAGCACAACAAAGGGGGATAACTCCTTGCAAGTATGGATTCGAAGCAGAATCGCAGATTTGCACACAGGTTTCAAAACCCGGGATTGCAAAGAAAAGAGAACATTGGTTTACCTCAATATAATCATGTTAAGTACAATAATTTATTTTTGGCCTCCTAACAATTTAGAGCAAATGGGCCTATCACAAATGTATGATTATTATTGAGCCTGAAGAAAAGGCCCCTCTTTGCAGCCATGTGGCTAATCGTCACGTAAAAAAACTATATTAAATTTATAATAGGCCCTTTAATCCAAGAAGATGAAAAACTAATTACAATTTGTGTAAACTGTTGCAAAATGTTTTTACATTCGCACACAAAAATTTGGTTCAAATGTTGACAAACCCCCTTCCCCTCCCCCTCCCCATTTGAGTTGGGAGAGGACGAGCGATATAAAACTAAACAAATAAAGCACGGAGCGCGTGAAGCAAGAATGACAAGAATTGAACGAGCTACAACTGGACAAGAAATCTATATGCGGCATTAATTAATGAGATTTAGAAAAAAATAGCAAAACGAATGTTAACTTATTAGATTGAAAGTGGCACTGGCACATTTAACAAAAAACTTCGAATTATGCACGCAATTGACAGTCAAGGCTAAACAGACCGAACACTAACGCAAAATTAACATGGCCCAAATAGGGGAATTGGTTAAGAGGCCAAAAATAACACGAACCTGAAAGCCTAACAGCTTTAAGTGCCGAAAAACTCAAACAAATAAACGTGGCAATTGCAAAAACCAGACGCGAGCACATTGATATTAAAACGAAAAAGGGGCCCCACAGGACAGACATGGTATTGCCGATGTCTGCCGACACTAATGACTCGGCAGTCATTTACTTTTCCAATCCGTACTGTCTGCCCAAAATGGATAGCCTTGGGATTAATAGCCCGGTTAGGGTAATGTAAAATTAAAACTAAAAAAAAAAAATACGCAAGAGCTGAGAACGGCAAACTTATCATAAGTGCCAGAGCTCTTGAACAAATGAAAACTTTTGAAAAGCTCCAAAACAATAATTGAATAATTATCTAATTATCAACATACATTAATAGGCTCTTTAAATGAAATTTTGTTGATGAATTTACAAAGAAGCAACCATTACAGTCCTTGTTTGCAACAACGGCAACCGGCCGTATACCGTCGGTAAACACACTTCCTTACCAACTATTTGCTTTAAGATCAAATGCATGTACATAATGTTCTGACAGCAGAATGTTTGAAGCGATGAGGTTGGCGATTCCTGGCTTCTGTGAAAAAACGTCGGAAAACGACGATTGCATTTATTAGACCAATTGCAAGGTCCATTACCTAATTATTTTGCCAGTCTCTTTAGTGAGCTTAACTGTAGATGATTTATTTAATTTACTGGTTGTATTCATGTTTGAATATGCACCGTGTTTCAAATTTTGGTTTGAGCTACTCAACTTTCAGCGGAAATTGAACATACATGTCTAGGACATCCTCATTACGTGCAGACTGCGATTATATACATACTGCAAATGCGAAAAGTCGAAGTACCACGACGGAAAAGTAAGTTTCGGGATCCGCAGGACCATTTATGGAGGTTTGGTTATAGAGTGCTCAACCCCCGATCGCTCCACAACACAGTCACACCGACAAGGAGCCGATTTCCGATCTCGCCAGTACGACGTACATGTTACGCGGACCACCGAACTGAAACGAGAAATTAAACAAGGCAGGAACTGGTGTTCTTGTGGAGGGCTCGATTTTCTTTAAATACTATAGCAATAGATCTAAAAATTTGTGCAAACCAAATTCATTGAGGAAAAAACTCCCGGACAAATAAAAAGGCTGGCACAAGATTGATATGAACCATGACATAGAGATAATCCTATAGATGAAACCGCTAATACGGAATTGAATGACAGTAAATAATTTCCAATACCAATGCACGAGATAGAATGCAGAAAATATAGTCGATCCAACCTATATGTCCCCCACACCAATGCGGGAGGGATAAGCACTAATGTAATAGTATCAGGGGCAAAAATAAAGCTTCACAACAAACCATGATTTTGAAAAAGTACTTCGAGGATTAAAGGAGGAGTAGCATAATGATCAATGCCAGGCCAGTGTGGAATGTACGCTTTCGGACCGATAGAACGCATGAGCGTTTCTTGCGAATAAATAAAAAAATGAAAATAATTTCAGATTACAATGTGGTATCGCACATGTGGAACAATCGAAGAGATGAAGTTTGGTATGATTTTCACGTTTATAATGCTTACAATCGGGCAATGCCGTTTGCATGGAGAATGCATGTGAATTGCAATGCTGTGAGAGATCCTAGAATGATTAGGGGACAGGTCAACTGGAATCCTAATATTAATTCCGGGTTGAAAAACGATACACAAGGCCTAACCCAGGTTTTTATGAAAAGTTTGCCCATGTATGGCAAACATTACTTTGTATCAGCATAAATTTTAAACTGGACGCGGAGCCAAATCCAATAGTGATCGGCTTACCAGTAACTGCCGATTACACCTGAGGTGAAGTACCCATCTATAAAAATATAGAGAGAACGGGCATGAAAATGGATCGACTATAAACTTTTAGAAATGAGACCCCTTATAAAAAAGCTGCAGACATTATTTTTTTTTTCGAAAAACGCGGAAAAAATATAATCAAGGTAGGACAAGGACATCAAACGTCGGAAAAAAACTAGTGTTATAAAAGACTTTGCGGTACTGGAAGGGGCGCCGGTGTACATACATCGGACGAAGACATGATCAATGCTATTAAGGACCAAAAACACAGGAATGCATTTACATGTAGCAATGCCAATTCATTAATTGAAAAATACTTTTATCAAAATTATCGGTATTACTGAGACTTAAACGAAGGATTAAGAGGTGAATAAAATGACACTGGGACGAGTCAAAAAAATGAGTGCCCACCAGATCTATTTGGCGGGAACATCCTCCCAAAAATAAGAAGGTTGGCCACCCAACATTAATTAAATCGTTGCACCAAAATAATTATTGATAGAATTCACTAAAATTAATTGACCCCAAATAACTCTACGATACCGAAAGGAGAGGCGCGATTTACATACATCGGACGAAGAATTAGCAAAGCATAACGGCCCCACTTCATGGAGCGATGTGATAATTCCACTAAACCTCGACGGATTTTGACGACACATTATTTATCAAATTAAACATTGGATACAGAGTCATTTTAAACAAGGGTTAAAGGTGAATTTATAATGACACTCGGACCGAAGCAGAAAATAAATTAGCGCCCACCAAACTATTGTTGCAGGGAAACTCCCCAAAATACTATATTGGCCCCCACAGATTGAATCGTGCCCCAAATAATCATTCTAAAAATTAATTAGAGGATGATTGATCCCAAAGTCATACGGTAACAGATGTCACGATGTGCCACATGGCCCAAATTATTACCCATAAGTGCCCCCATAAAAATAAGGCAGCAACCAGGGAATAGTTTCTAAATATACATTTTAAAGGCAAATGATCCCGAGGTTAGCACGGGACATAGCGGCCATATTGGCGAGTTTACTAAAGGCGATAATTTCAAAATTTCCATTTTTAACACGAGGGATAATTTTGTTTTCCACTGGTTTTCCTCTATAGAATTGTTACACAATTCATCTTACAATGAAGACATTGTTAATTGCATGACTTAAAAACATGGTATTTTGGAACTATTTTTGGTAATTACCTATACACAAAACATACTTCATGGTCGCCTATTGGATTTCAGCTGAATTTCCATCAGTTCCCTAGTTTTCGCGTGCATTTACAAACCGCAGGACCATTTGATTCAAAATTGAAGTCCTAAAAAGAAGTATAATACAAAAGCTTTCATAAAAAATGGTAATTAATTTGTTTTGACCTAATTGCATGGAAGTTGATAAAAAAATGGCTACTGAATCGACTCCTGAACACCAAAAGCGTGGCTTACCAAAGCAAAATTATGCATACCAAATTAAATGACAAAAAACGCCTCTAAATAGGCCGGAAATCCTGACTGCGTAATTGAATTAAACATTAATGAGAACTCAAGTGCATTTAAGTTTAGGAAAAGATTAGTAATTAGACAATTTCCTTTTAGAAAAGTAGTACCCAAAAGAAAGTCTTGAGCTACCAAATATTACTAAAAGGAAAAAATCTCCTTTTAGCCATAGAAAGGATGGCACAACGTTAATTGGAAAAGTCTGCAAAAAACTACCAGTATTTTGCTGCTTGTTGTTTATTGTTTGAGAAGCAAATAACACAGGCCACCAAAAAGAGTGACGAGATTCAATCTGAATAATGTCATGTGACCTGAAGAACATGCAAAAAATCAAGACATTACTAGCAGTACAAGAGTATGCCCCAATTTCCATATTTGAAAAGTCCCCAAAGCTAATTTTGAATAAAAATACATTGTAGTGGAAAGTTGTCAACCTTGAGGGCGAACCAATGACAAGAAATTTGTTAGGATTAATAAAAAGATAGAGGATGATATGACCGGTTCGTAAAGGTTCATAAACGCACCTAGTTATGATACCCCACCAAGTCATTAAAAGTAAAGGTAAACATTGAAATGTAATACTGTATGGAGAATGGGTGTGAAATTGCACACCAAAATCGTGGCTCACAAAATTACCCTGCGCCCTGGCATTGAGCTGGCTCGCCTTGAATGCGCCCCGACATTTACCCATTTGTCCGACCACGAGCGTTATTGACGGAAAGCAAGGACTTCAGCCGCTTTGGACTACAAATACCCTAAAGCCTATTGACCACGTCTACCAACAAGCCACACGTAATATGCACGCCGGAGCTCTCGAACAAACGCACCTCAGCTGGTATGCAAACTCAGATGAATGAGAGTTAACCCTGGAGCCCCTATTCCATATTGCCACCCTTGGTTCGACATAATTGAATGTCCAATGCATCGACCACCAAACCCCCCCTCCCATTTCGCCCAGCTGAACCCTATTAACAATTCGATAGTAATTGATTTAAAATTTGCTTGGTCATAGGCAAGGCCACATGCCCGAAAATAATCCCGTTTGTAAAAACAACATTTCGTTGAGATTGAGATTTGAGTGAGAGTTTAATGGCTTAGTACATCAATTGGTAGACCGCTCTGGTCCATTGGTTCGAATTGAATGTACCCTGCATGACACCAACACTGCCATTTCGCCTGAACCCTTCATTAACAATCGATAGCATTGATTGAAAATTTCACTTTGGGTGCATGCCAAGGCCAAATGCCAGAAATAACCCCCGCATTGTAAAACACATTTACATTGGAAGTAAAAAGCGTACCAAAACACATTAGCTTGACTGGACAAAGAACGGTTGCCACCAAAACAACAGAGTGGTGCGTTTAGGTTCACTTGGTGGCAGGATGATTCCCTTTGGTCAAAAAGAATATCACAAGGGTATCTCAACCGTTTCAACGTCACTCGCTGTTCAAAACCGGAGAAGTAGCAAAACTCAATCACAATTGAAAACCTTTGGTCTCACCAACGTAATACTGCAGGCTTACAGTATGCAGAGCCCGCTAGGTCTTGCACCTTGGTCTCCTCCTGTATATTCCATAGCAAACTCATGAACGGACCTACCCCTTCAATGCGTGTATCTTTCGAGGAAATAATAGATAATTTAGAAAGCTTTGTACATAGCAAGGTAGTGTGAATCTAGCATACGATTGAAGAGTGGGAATCATTCCTCTCCACACGTCACCTTGTTCCACACACCAACGCCAAAACGACAAAAATTAATTTATAATACCAAAGTAATGATAAAGGAGAAAAACCATCCTACGCACGTGATCACTGAAGTTGTGGACCGCATACCCGAGCCCATACAACTGACCATGGGCATGCAAGGTATCCTATTGATGCTGTGGCCTTAAAAGGTGCGCGGATTGGAGAAAGTGCGCATTGAGGATCTATTTAAGCATAATCACAACATCGCGATCCATGGAGCTTACCGAGCAACAGCCAGGGGACGCTAGTGCTTCTTCTCCGACGTCGCTAAACTAGTTTTCCTTACTATGGACTTCGGAAAACACTTCATATGTAAATAGTGAGCTGGTCTCTTAACTGTAATTTTCTCTGTTCCCAGGCTCATTGATCTCTTGAAATACGCTTAATAAATCCCCTGTTTTATTATTATTATAAAGCTCGCATATAGCCAAAATTGGTCAATCCCTAGAACTATAGGTAAAATCATTTTTAAGAATCCAAAATGTAGGAATATCCGATTTTTCATGGCAGTTTTTGGCTCTACTTTATGGGAAATGGCTATACACTAGTTTTATATAATGAGAGCATTTTAGTGCTATAATGTTTTTTAGTCTCTAAATTTGCGAAATATCCATTTTCCCCCCTATATTCAGTATTTTGATACTTTCCTCAACATATTACGTCATAGTGACGTCATAATGGGGATGTTGGGACTTATTTTGGTACCAATGGAAAGAAGAAACGCTAAGCTACCCTGTGGTACCAAATTTACAGGAATTTGATGTTCAGTAACGAAAATCACAGGGGGCGGTAACCACCCTCCCCATTCGGGAGTTTTTGTTCCAAAAATTGAAATGACATTTAATTCATTTTCTAGAAAATGTGCGCATACTAGATGTGAGATCTGATTTCTATATTTTTTATGAAAATTATTTCTGAAGAATTATGTACTTCCCAGGGGTTCGCCACCTTGGTCCTTATCCGAGCATATTTTTCGCTTTAGCCTCATGGCCTATCAATGCTATTATATACCGGGCTATACGCATAAAGTGAAACGAATAAAAAATCAGACAAAAAATACAAGCGATATTTCTTGAAGTGTGTACAGTTCCCATTGAAGCAGGCTCAAGCAGCACGCGTAGCAGTACACCCAAAAAAAAAAAAAAAAAAAAGGGGGGGGGGGGGCTAGCCCATTTTTTTCAACCTGTGTTTTTAACGCTGCAATATTTTTGTGCGAAAAATAAAATCCATCGCGTCATCTTTGCGTTTTTAACATGGGTCCCCAGGATCCCCCTCCTCTTATTATGCATTAACGGAAGTGCCCATGGCAAAATTAAAAATCTTGATAGAGTGACATAAAAAAGGAAATAATTAATAAAAAAAAAAAGTCTTGCTAAGTATGTTGCCATAATTTTTTCATTATACATCATGTAGCGGTTTACTGCATAAACTTATGGTTAATTATACAAGTTACCCTAAAAAATATAAAATGGCATGATACATTCATGTTTGTGCTTAATATGGTAAATATAGTTCATTCTTCACCCAATAAAGCAATCAGCACAAGCCTATAGCTGAAGCAATGCCGTAAAAAATGCAGAAACGAATCAGTGTATTTTTCGCACATTTTGACGCAAAATTAAAATCAATGTTTTGCCCCTGGCGTAAACAATGACCCCTCCCTAATAATGTAATAAAACAAAGACTGATGGTTAAATGTGTTAAAGCGACACTGGCACATTTGAAAAATAGTGCGCCCTCAAGATTTTTCAAAATCGATATTTTTCATAGTTGCTAAGCTTTTATATACATTAGTCCTCACCTGAAATGGTTAAGACCAAATCAGCATCCGTATGGGTAAACAGAACGATTTTATAATTAACGTCGCCGGCGACATTAATTCAGCAGACGACGGAAATGGCGTTTATCACAAGAAAACGCACATCGTATGCATGATTCCCACGCTATGCACCATGTTTGACCGGTCTGTGACCTTTGTGGTTTTAATATCAACTAGCGGTTGCCCGCGCGGAGTCCCTATCTGTTTTTGAGTATGTTATTTTTATGTGTAACTCTATTCTTCCAATGACCTAGACTATCTGAGAGCAAATTGAAGAAATTTCATATTTTGTGAAAATGTTCCAGTGCCGCTTTAAATAGCGCCAACATACTCAGATGGAATTTTTTTCTTTTATTTGTATATATAGAGGATATGACCGGTTTGAATTTTACTGTGGATGGTAAACCGAGTCCAACTTACTTAGCGCTAATAGAAGGTATGTCCCACACCATATACGCACTGCGCATGACCATAGGCCAGAAACTTGGCTATATGTCAACTGGAAGTGATGGTGGGCTGTTGAGAGGGACTCGCCACTTCCGTAAACGATGGAGATCACAACTACATGGAGTTATAATGTGACCGGCATATATCTCTGCATGGCAAGGAGGTTTTTGCTCCGACCAGTGTCACAGGAAGAGCGGTCTCAGAAAATACGACAGGCAGAAAAATAGTTGTATTTAGTAAGTTCAACTGTCTTAAGTATGTAAGATGTTATTAAGTTAACTCATGCCTGTTATCATCCCTGCTGTCGCAACAGCCAAAAGATAGAAAAAAAACAGAGAGAGGGGGAGAGCGGGAGAGAGAGAAGAGAAAGCGAGGGAAAAGATTAACAGAAAATCAGGCGCAGACAGTGGTTTGATTATTTTTAATTACGAAATTTATCAAAATTGTAAAATTTGTGTTTTGGGATTTCTGCTACACTGTAAAATGGGTACATAGAGTAAATCTTACTATATTCGGTAATAAAAAGGTGTTCGCCTTTCTTGCGGAGTTCCTCCGACAAGTTTGAGCAACAAATTGGAAATTGCTGAAGAGAGTAAATCATGTGGACGAGTAAATTTTTACTCTACTTATTTGGCGTAAAGTTTAATCCCAAAATAATCTTAAAATAGATAAGAAAATTATTAAAAGGCTACTGACCTTTTTACTCTCTCAGGTTAATTACTCCAAGAGAAAATATTCCCCCATCTACACTGTTAAACAAATTTCGATAAATTACCGGGACATTTTGGCGCAAATTTCCAGGACATTTTAGGTAAATTTACAGATATTTCGGTCAATTAAAAAACGGAAACTTGACAGAATTTTACAGAAATTGTCTCATTATTATGGAAAAAATGTGTATTTTAACAGAATTTTTTTTTTTTTAATTTAAAATTACGGAATTTTAACTTACGGATAATTTAATATTACGGAACGAAAAAAATAATAGTTCCGTACAATTTAACATTTTTTATGTTTTTTGTTTTTTATTTTTATTGTTCTACAACAGATTTTCCTTAAATCGGGAAAATCTGTTTTCTTAATTTACGAAATTTTAACAGTGTAAGTAAAAATTTGGTCAACTTAACAAAAGCGTGATAGATTTTACACCTTTAGATAAAAGTTGCTAGGCTCTGACTTTCGTTTTGCAGAATTCAGATGATGTTACCCCTTTGAATGGCTTCAATTTTATATTAAAATGTAGAAATATAAAAATGCACACAAATTAACATGAGTCAAGAACGACGAAAAAATTAATGCTATAAAAGGCAGTGTACAAGGCCCTGCTTTATTTAAAACAAAATTCACAGAAAAAATGGCATAGGGCAGTTAGTGTCAATCTGACCACCCAACCAAAATCATATGTGAATGCATCCATTCAAAGTTGACCGTATGTAAATAATCACACTTCACAGGGCATCATCGAATCACTGATTAATGGCATGCTATGGATGAGTGATGAACGAGATGATAAAGTGATTGCCGCTCAGAAGAGGGCATGCATTATGCAATCAATTTCTTAAACGCAATTTAGGGTTGGGCACAGAGCGTTTTTAAGAAATTCCCTTAGAAATATAATTCTTTTTAATCTTATATACTCCCCGCCTAAAAATCCGAACGATGTTTTGAAATGGCCATCACGTGCTCAAACATGATTTCAAATGTAAACGCGCCAAGCCAGCTGGATGATAAATCTATCAAACTTCCACATCATGCTTCGTATCAATGCATTACGGACAACGCAGTGGCGTAGCCAGCTTTTTTTATGGGGCAAGGGGGGGGGCAATATGCCCCAGGGGCAGCTGCCACCCCCCCCCCCCCCGGCTACGCCACTGGGACAAAGGTCACTACGCAAAACACATACGCCGAACAAACGCTCCTGGCATTATTATTATAATCACCATCATACTACCTCCTTTTTAATACAGTAATTTAAATCGTTCGGATTTTTTAGGCGGGGAGTATATACTTTATTTTTGGAGTGTACATACTTTCGGTAAGTAGCTGTTACCGTAAGTATAGGTTTAAAAATAATCTCTTGGTGAAATTGTGAATTTAGAGTTTAGGGAGCATTTATTTCCAAGCAATCGAATTTGATAGATCCATAAAACTTTGACAATTTAATGACAATTTCTAGCAGATTACCAGAACTGCAAGACGTCTTTTTTTGCCTACTACACTGATTGATATGGTGTGTCATTTTTAAAGGGATCTAAGGCGATTTTCTGAGGATGTAAATTTCTACAGGTACCAAGAACGTTCAGATTTTTAGTGAACAAACAACTAGAAAAAATACAACAAAACCAAACAGAACAAAACGTTAAAAAAACAGCAACTAGTTGTGAACCTGCCTTTTTTCCTCATGTTCCCAAAGAGATGTTTGCTTGAATTTTTCTGTCGTTCACAGCAGACAATGCTGAACCATCATGTTTATTAAAAAACAAAAAACAAATCCGTTGATTTCGGCTTATTCACATTAACTTCACAAGTTGATTTAATACATTGGTGAAACTAACCTCTCGGACATGCTTTACGCACTGTGTGAATAAACAAATGCGTTACGTGTGAAGTATGTACAAAAGGCTAGCATCACCTGAAGTCGAGCGACGAAGTATGAAAAGACACCAACAACCAAAAACCACTATATTTGATCAATTCTCTGTATTCCATGTAATAACAGGTGTTTGTAGTGTATTAATGCATTTACATCTCGCTCCCTATTCAGCTGCGCCGACGTTGACATTGGAGTATGGTGGAATGTCGTATGCTGACGGCCAAACAGTTGAACTCCTTTTTGGAGTGCCCGCAGTATTCGCCTGCTCTCAAGACAACGGTGATGAAACTTTTGAATTTTCGTGGAAATTTAATGGGAGCATGGTCACAGAGGGGGTAAATCCTTTATCCACTACAGGAAGTGCGTTGCGCTTAACTCCAACTGATGCAGGCCATGACGGTGATATGTTGACGTGCTCTTACACCAGTGATATGCATAGATATTCAGAAGAAATAACTGTCACAATAGATATAATACGTAAGTTTAACTTTTAATTTGTATGTCTGTTTCTTTTTGTAGTTGAATGTTAGTACTGTTCTTTGTAATTGTAATAAAAAAATCTAATTTTTTGAGGCATGCAAATTTTAATACTCAAGTGAGTATGGAGAATCCGATGAATTCCATTGTTTTCGCAGTATTATTTTAATTGCCTGAATTGTAAAAGCGACCTAACCGTCAGTTTTGCGCTCTGTCAACGGATTTATATTAAAATTCACTGCGTTCACCGAAACAAATCAATGCCCAGAAGTAAATTAAGTTTTTACTAAATGACATAATAAAGTTGACGGTGCTTAATCCCACAAAATGCAGTAATAATTTACCATGAATAACTTCTCCACCTTTCTATGTCCCCATTACCCATAAAAATCCTCTGAAAATAACAGACCTTGCTACATAAAAGATTTCATGTAATTATTCTTACCACTATAATTAGCTCTTTCGCCTTAAAAATATCAATTCACCTAAAGGCTGATTAAGAGATAGGATAAAAATAAGGAATAGTTTTGAGTGTCTCAAATGCTTGCTTAAGAAAGTAGGGGGAAATAAGGTCAAGCCCCAATGAATGCAATGGACGTTTACCTTCTGTGCCTCCCACATCGGTAACTAGGTATTTCAGACAGTCCAAACTATTCCTTATATTAATCCTATGAAATCCATCATATTTGGGAGTTCCTTAAAGATGCAAAATGGTGGATGCAATGAGGGCCTTCGGTAGCGTCTTCAACTTACTGTAGCTTTTTAGTGCAGTGATGGATCAAGAGCATACTTGGTATGCTTATATATTGAACCAAGGGTCTTATGTGGGGCAATAGATGGGAAGGTCAGAGGTCATTCAGGGGTCGTTTAGGGTCATTATATTTCTTTCCTTTTCTATGACCACATAATCGGACGACCTATTTGTGACCGCTGTCCCTATCTTTCAATTACTCTCTATCAATATAAAGTTAGTTTCCAAAGTGTATGATTTTTTCCGGTCTTTTTGTCCAATTTTTGGGTGTTTTTGCTCCTACGTTACAGCCCAAATAATAACATGCATGACCCCATAACCTATTCTTCGACTGCAGAAAATCTGCCTTGGATGGTTGTTACAATGTCTATTTCATGTTGAAAATCTGTAAAAATTACGGCATTTTACCATCATGTAAATTTACAGTAATTTCTTACGGTGTAGTTTTTACTCTATGACACATAAAATACACTGTTGCTCATATTCAAAGTTTACTAAAAAAAAAAATTTTATCACTTTTTTTATTTATAATTTTAGGAATGATTTTACAGGGTGAGTTATTTATGATATATAGGGTGTATATTCGCCACACTACTTGATTGATCCGTATCTTCCGAAATATCCCATGAACCTTGTCCACAATTCACCCCTTACTAACCGTTCCTTTTTTAATGCGCCTGAACGGAAAAGGGGTATTCGAAAAGCACATTTAATGGATTTGTTACATTTCAAATCAGTCATGTTTTACAGTTTACACAATTTTGGGTGATTTTTATGCATCGAAATGTTCAATGCTACGTTTAAATGTCAATCAGTCACTAACTAATATCGAGTATGGCCACCCCAGGTATGAATCAGTGCGTCAAGACCCGCGACATACTGTCCACAATGATGCCAATGAGCAGAGCGTCCCAACCAGTACGGTCAGACCCTGAGATAACTCCTGTAGAGTTTGAAGAAAGATGTCCTGTCAAGGATGGCTCGGTCTAAGGCATCAAGGCATGCTCGATAAGGTTTATATCATTGGGAAGCAAGCAGATCATGGTATCTGCTGCCACCCCCTTCGCCTAAAAGAAATTGGCGTTGTCGTCTTGCCGCTGAAATTGTTTGCATAAAACCCTTCTTGTAGGTGGCACACAACGGCGCGTTCTGTTTCCATCGTAGGACCACCAGTGACGTTTTTCTCCGGAATGAATGTAGCCATGATCATCCTGAGCCCCACCACCTTGAGTCGATTCCTGAACAGTCATCTCAGAGGTTCTCACAACGTAAATCGACTGAACCCTTTGCTTCCATTAACGGTCAAGGATGTAGTGGCTCTGTTCAAAAGAATCTGTCGGCTAGTGTCCAAGTTGTAATCTTCTGTGCTTCCCTCGCCCAGGCAAAGTCGACCACTCTTTGCGTTGGAACGGTTAGGCTATGGACACTTAGTAATTCGTGCTTGCTCAGCTACCACGTTGTTGAAGCAATCTCCGATTTAACGTTTGACGGGAATCGGTTGATCCATTAATGTCTTCTCCACAAGCGCCGATGGACGACTCGTTGGCATTTTGAGGGCACTCTACGCACAGATTAAGCTGCAGGCGATCATCTCGTCTGTTAGTCAAGCGTGGTTCGTCCTCGGAGATTTTCGTGGCATCAAATACCCACCTCTCGATGATGTCTGAGAGTTTTACAGACCGTACTCGGCGACATCCCAAGGAAATCAGCGGACTTGGTTGTTGGAGTTCAAGCAGCTTCGGGTATGGACCATGTGCCGTTGGACGAAGCATAGCCTTAGGGAACCTCTGGGTCAGTTTTGTGAAAAGGTAAACAACCAACTCTGGAAACACGGGCTTTGCACTTGGAGCATGGAAAATGAACAACAGCCCTCGTTGGCCTTAAGCTCTCAACAAAAGGCACTCTTATGTAATTCAAAATTATGAATGTATTCACTTCACTGGTAGTGGGGGTTATTATGTAATACATTCACCTACTCTATATATGTGATTATGAGGGCGTTTCAACTAGAAATACGTTTTAAGATTGGGTCTGACAAGAATATTCCAACTTTATGAGCAACAGTGTTGTATAACATTTACAAAAGTAAAAAACAAAGGTGTAATATCAGTGGGGTTTATTGTGAACGTGATACTACATTAATAGTACCTACATTTTCGTGTGTGATAGGTGCTGGCAATCAAGGGGTGGTTTCATAACTCAACCACAGGGTTTTTCGGTTGAAACCGGTCAACTGGGGGTGAGGTTTAAGCACCCTTAGCAAGTTTGTTTAGTTGAAGTTCATTGTACATCTACTTTGCATTGTTGTACGCTAACGTTTAAAGGGGCATTCGTGTCCCAGCTTCGTCCCCCCGACTTACCTCAAAAAGTTTGATATTTAATATCATCTAAAACCATTGCATTGGTTATCCATGTGTACGTAATCTCACGTGCAAATTGGGTCGCATCTGTAAGAAATTCGCGATGTTGTATTTTCTGTCCGTAAAAGGACAGAATTAGCAAATTATAGCACAGGGCCTATGGGGCCTGTGGGAAACACGCATTTGCTCGCCCACCAAACACGCGAGGGATCGGGATCAACTAAAAACTTGTAATACGTTCAGCATCATCTCATCATCATAATAATCGTCGTCGTCGTCGTCGTCGTGTCTTAGTCATCATCACCGTAGCGTTCATCATAGTCTCATCGTCGCAAAAACGTAATCAATTTGAAACCGCTTTCAACCGTTAGGTCTTTGTTTTTGCATGAATCGAATAGCGGGGACTGTAGTGTAATAGTGTGCGCTTCCGATAAAATTGTGAATTCTACACACAGGACTTTAGCATGATAAGCATAAATTGATGGAGCACTGTCCAACCCCCTTCATTGCCCCAGCCTGGGGTTCAAGATTAACAGGGGTCAAAATTTTAAAATGTTCTGAATTTTGTTAAAAAAACACACCATGGTGTTTGTTCTGTCACAAGGATCCAAAAGGTTATAGTTACACTATGTATGGCTTATAGTTCCGGAGTTATGGGGTAAAAAAATGTAACAATGGTGTGAAAAGTCAATTTTGGGTTGTACATGGGTCAGAAGTTAAAAGTTGATTTGATTCAGTTAAAGATGTGGTGCAAGAATGTGTCAGCTAAACTGCTTGAAATCCGAATAGTTTGCCTTATCTGTTATGCTTAGTTTTAACGTGAGCAACCACAAAATAGGTCCACAGGTCAATAGAATTCCAATAGCGCAATAGTTGTTGACTTTAATCCATTTGGTTAAGAACCAGACAAGTTAAGTAGTCAAAACCATTCTAAATTTCATTCTATGGCTAAAACCAACAATTTGAACCACTATTACCCAAATGGAGCACCTTTTTAATTTTGGAAACATCACAAACCAAAATTGACTTTTTTACCAGATTTACAGTTTTTACCCATTAATTCCTAAACTAAAGTCACAGGTAGTATAAATATACCTTTTTTTGAATCCTTGTTAACCAGACAGACACCATGGTGTGTTTTTCAACACAATCGGCAACATTTAAAAATTTACCCTGTGTAACCTTGAAATCAAAGCTTGGGGGACATGAACGGGGTGTGGCAAGTGCTTCCATGAAGTTTTTGGATTATCAATGTATTAAAGTACTTGTGTACCAAAATTCACAATTTATTCCAGATTTGCACCCTCACATAAGATCTGTTCAATATAGTCCCCACTAGAGTTTAATAATATTATCAATATAGGACAACAACGTGTTGAATTTTGAACCCTGTATACTCTTTCTCGTTCTCAAGCCGGGCAGGCGTTCCTTTCAATTAAGAGATAGATCCGACAACCCCCTCGGAACAACTTTAAATATCCGTGAAACTGTTACAGTGGAGGAAAACCAGGAAGATTGAGAAAGAAGGAGCTGGCCGATTTTGCATACGAATAGCCAGGATACTCTCATTAATCAGCTCATTGTTAGGAAACTTAAAGGGCCACTCGATTGGACCTTGGAAGTAAGCGTTTCCAAACGCTCAAGCTGGAGTTCGGGAAGGTTCACAACAGGAAGTAATTGACACACGCCCACTAAAATAGCTTATTAATTTTCCAGCTAAAAGATCTATGCTGGTAATGAAAAAACTCCGCGGTTGTTATGACTGATGTTTATTTATTTGAATTTCTTTGGCGAATAATTGAGGAAATACAGTGGCTTTTTAACGGACAAAAAAAAAAAAAACGCAATAATTCGACCCTTTTTCGGTAAGCTTACATTGATTCAAGTTTTGGGGGGTCACTAAAAGATGTTATTATTTTAGCTTAATTTACAAAGCCGGTTATTCTGGAAATATGATATGATGAATGAGTAGATAAATGGCACTGTCAGGGACATCTCAAGCATACTTTTTGTGTCAGAAAGTGTCCAAAGTGCAAAATACTTTGAAACACACACGCGCGGTCAAAATTTGTTTATAACTTGAATTACAGGCGAGACGTTTCGCTGTATGGCCACAACCATAGTGTATAGGACTGTGCAAATTACCATGACAACTGGATAATTGGAATGTTTCTGGGGTTAATGACTAGGTGTATGTAATGTTCTTCCAGGCAAGTAGCGTTAGTCTTTGGCCCAATCGATTAGGATTAAGCCGATTGAGAATAAGTAAAGGACAATTGACGTAGCTAAGTGATTATGTTAGATAATATTGGGTCTGGGCATCAGTTTGTGCACGGTTGTCGAGAGGCGCCCAAATTTTTCGCCTCGCCCTACGCTCGCATTGTTTGACCCACAATTTTGAAGAGGTGGGGGGGGGGGGTGGGGAGGGAGGGGGTTGGCAACTTAAGACCTTCCCCCGGCGTGAGTTACAATTGCCATTTCCTAGATTTTTTTAGAATCATACAATGCGTCCGGTAATTATGCGCCCCTAAATCCGCCATTAGCATATATTAAAAATTTGTTAGTATAGTAGATAGGCCTATGTTGTTTTATGTATTGACACACGTGCAGAAAATCACTTAATTTTCAGGGGGGCAAGAGTGGGGGGCAAGATTCCCTCCCCGGATACGCCACTCTCGAGGGTGCGGATCTCTACATTGAACAGTAGGTATATAGTTATGCCAAGTATGGCATTTGTAAATCCTCATACTTCGTTCACTATTTTTTTTGGTCATAATTTTTTTAATTATTTTTTCGGGAAATTCGTAGTATTAGAAAGCTTGTTTTCAACTGAATGTAGTTTTAGGTGAAAACTTTTTTTTTTTTTGATTGACAACTTAGTTATCGAGGGAAAAGGCTATTAAATATGACGGAAAAAGTTTTGTACTTCATAAAACCCCTACGTTCTTCAAGAGTTGTCTGAGTTTGTCAGGGATCATTTTGAACTGAGAATGTCAAGTTATAAATGCTCTTTTGAGTTGGTGCGATATTTTTGAAATTTATATTTGCTAAGCCCTTTAAAATATATATCTTTAAGTAAACTTGTATAACATGGGGTTTTTACAGAAAACGAGTTTATGAAATAATTTTGACATGGTTTTCAACAGTCAATCATTTATCATTTTAAAATCAGTTTTAACAAATGATAAACTTTTGACGAAAAACAAAATCGACTAATAAAATAAGTTTTGAAAATTTAAAAAAAAAAAAAAAAAAAACCATTTATTTTTTAAAATGTGTTTTTCAAGTGATAGGTACAGATTTCAATTTCCAATTTGAAAAATCCTTTATCAAACTCCCAAAAAAAAGTTTTTCATTTGATGAAGAAAAATATTATATAGAGGGCCGGAGAAAAAACCTGGGGAACTGTGCAACGGTCACTTCACGCACGCCATTTCACCACATTAGGATAAACTTTGTCAACCACCCTTAAACGATGCTTGATGGACATGCTTGGTAAAATCGTTGTTTATTTATCATTGTTGTTCACAGAGTCTTTGTATTTTACGAATCATTCTGTGTTTCTAAGGTTGTCGGAAGTCACCAGAAGACGGAGTGCACAATTATCAAGATTTATTTTTTCCTTTTGTTTCGGTGCCAAGGTATCTGAACTTTTGTTGGCGGGCAGTTTGGTTTATATACATTTGGCTCTCTTTCTCAGATAACCTTACTGGAGGACTGATCGTAGGATATAAGCAATGAACAAACAATGGATAATCAACAATACATGGTATGCACAGAGTGTATTTGGCAGTTGTTAAACAGGTTATCGTTTGAATTAGCAGTCGAACCACCTCCTTCTTTCTCATCTTCTCTGGTAAAACAAATAACCGGACCCCATAATTGTTTTTTCATAAGAACTGATTTTCATATGATTTACCGTGATATTTTGTAAGTGTATGACATTCAAATGCTCTTCTTTTCATGTCAAAAAATCAAATCGGCCTTACTCAACTAGTAAATTAGCAGGGATGCCATGGACTCCCCTGGCTTGAGCACTAATAGAAGCCGGATAAACATATTTTTAAATCTATGCAGCCATTTTTATATTATATTTACACATATGTAAATAAACAATTAGTATTAGCTGTGAAAATAATTTACCCTTTATGTACTAACAACAAACGTGGACCTTGCAAAATCTTTACCTTACAAACTCAATGGCAAAATTATGTGTATTTTGCAACACCTTAAAAATACAGGGGTCCAAAAATAGCAAATTTTGTGTTACATTTATCCAATATAGGTCTTCTAGAGTAGATATCAGTATAACATTTGTTTCCAAAAGGTACGATGTAAGTACGAGGCTCGTTAGCATGTTTTGAAAACAATTTATAGCCCAAGTGATAACATTATTTTTTTATTGTTGATTTGGCGTTGCCTTATGACTTCACATGTGGTACATATTTAGTGCAAAAACTAACCGGAGTGAAAACCCCTTGGCAAGTTAAGTGTTAAACTATCTGTTCGATTTTCAGTCCTGTGGTCCCATGGCAATTGATATTTTGCTCATTACTTTAATATGGTACCTCATAGAGGTAATTTATTCATAAAAGGCTCAATCTTATCTATGTAGGTGACAAAAACATATAGATCACACTGATACCTTAGGTCACAAGGTCACAGATATTAAGGTAAACTAATACATTTTGTCATTTTTCATCGTGTACGATTATCTTACCACTCTGTTATGACCCAGAGGGTGTTTTGAATCAATCCCATGATGCATTGCAATGTTCTTATACTGTACTGTACTAAACACATGTCAGTACTTAGGGATAAAAAGTGTTCCAAAAGTTTAAGAACCACAAAACATTTCATGATCATGCTAAAAATCCCCTAAGTACTAACGCTTTGTGGGTAAAATGAGCGTAAAAGTCAGGATTTTTATGTGTTAAGAATAGGATTTTTATGTGATCACATGACCCTATTGAGGTGAAATTTCCCAAAACTGGTGCATTGTGGGATTGACTCAAAACACCCTCTGGTTTTGACCGTTATATTTGATCGTATTTTCTAATTTCATTTGCAAATATTAAATATAAAGGCGTCCTCTTATTTTATAGGTCATTCCTACATTATAGATTGATAGGACTGCAAACATAATCAAATAATTAAGCAGAATATATTTATTTTGATTTGTAAACTTGGTATCCATAGCATATCAGTTTCACATTGCAAATGAAAGACGTGTTATACCAATTCTTTCCATTTTATCCAAACCCTTTTTTCTCTATTACATTCAAAAAAGAAATGACAGTATTTGTCTATTACGTTGCACGTCTCACACTTGTTATTTAAACTGTTTCCAAGTGAATAAATTTAATTTGCATGGAATTAGATTATATAAAATGTTAAACTGTAATTGACCAATTCGATTATTATTTTATTCTATAATTTTAAATTCCCAAATATCAAGCCACGTTTGATAACGGTCGGAACAGTTATGTAATACACGACCCCAATTTCTCACACATAATAGGTTCATGTTTTTTCCCCTGCAAGGATTTTATATATTTGCTTTGTTGACATTTTTTAAATGTTGAATGATCGTTTGGTATTGAAAGATCAATTTTATCTCTAGCAATTATTTTGTTTTCCGTTCATTTGGTAACGCTCTTTTTGACTTTTGTACATGACACATGTTACATGGGCATTTCAACTTCTCAACAGTTCAAGAGTACTACCAAGTTAATCAATTTATTATTTACAATTATACCACTTAAATACATAATATAACATATCTTGCTAAAAAGCTGGGATTTTATTCTTGGTATTTCGTTCACATCTTTAGGCTTACAATTCAATCCTAACAGAAAATCGAATCCCCCTCAAACCAGTAGTTTTCTATCTCCTCCTGTCACTTTAAACATTTCCTTTCCCATAAAAATTTTAATAAAATTCTATTTGCTTCTTTGATAACATACGTTGGAGCTTGTATTGATGAAGCATTATACATTAGCTGTGAAATACCCAAGGCCTTTACAATTGTTATTTTACCAAAGTATGTTTTTGTTTTGTACTTTTATATAGACTTGTCAAATCATAAAAAAAAACATACCTTCATATTTTTCCAGTCATCTTCTTTGAAAGTTCTGTTTTAGTCATTGCAGGCAAGAGTTAGTAATATTGTGTTAGAATAACCGGAATCAAGGGATATTATTTATGGTTTGATAGATATCCATGCAAAAAGCTTACCCCAAGCATTTCGGTTTCATTTCACGGTCAAATCGGAAGGCAAGGTGCTTTGGAATGATCTTTCTGCTGAAATCCGAGAGAACGAGTCGGTGAATAGATTCAACGTTTCCTAAAACACATCTTTTCTCGTTTTCCCATCTAATTTGTCTCCTTTGTAGGGCACTCGGTGCTTCGGTGAACACTAAATAAATGTTTGAACAAACACAACAATATCAATATTATCAATAATAGCAACAACAGTAAAACAACAATAACAACAATAATACTTCTTTTTGTGGCATGTGTCATTTGAATAACAGTCCACCATATGATATTATGTTGTAATTCCTGCACATTTACAGGTAAAAATAAAAATACAAATTTCTGTCATAATAGCCCGGTATAATAACAATTTCGACACTTCCTTTCTTTCTACATAATGTTAAACACTTTTAAATTATGTCTGTTCCGATTTAGGCGTACTGTGTTCTCTACTTGATAAGAGAGTCTAACACCCATATACACTTACGACCAAATTTCGTGCGAAACAAACTTGTGGTTTTGATGATAGACGCGACAAAGTATACCACATTGCCCTATAGATTACTGTACCAATATTTATGTTATAAAAACAACAGTTTTGGTTTTTGTGTCATCTGCAAGAATTGCAGAAGGCACATAGGGATTACTCTGGTCGTATGTCTGTGTATCTGTGTGTCTGTGGTCAAAATGTTAACCCTTAATAAATTGCATGCCGTATGAGTTCTGTAAGGCTACGGTGATGTAACTTGGTGGAAAGGACGGGGTGGGGTGGGGTGACATGTTGGTCACCTCATGTGACCTTGGTGACCTCATGTGACCTTTGGCCCCATTCACAAACCGCGACGGCAGATGGCACTCGCGGTCCGGGGACCGTGATGTATTTTTTTCTCTTTGCATTCGGAGGATATAATATAATTTCATAATGATGTAAATCGTTAAAAAAAGTATATGGGGAAGTGCTAAAGACAACCGAAACACGTACCTTTAGTTTGACTCTGAATGGAATAAGCCAAAAGCGATATAATTGTGTTGAAAGTAATAAAAATCTGATTAAATGGTTTGGATAACCATTAAATAATGTCTGGTGTATGTCTATAGTAATAACATTAATCAGTTTTTGATCACGCTCTTTTCACCATAAACGGTTTCAAAGTGCCGTTAATTAACCCTCGTCTTGTCAAGCTTTTTTGCAACACGGTTTACCAAAGGCGTGAACCCCCCTCAGGAATTCGTTATGGTACCTAAATAATTCGGCGAGTCATCAAAAAGCTGTTAAATGATGAAATAATTACATGTATCATTTCCTATTTAAAATTACATTAGTTTGCAACGCATATTTTGGTATTCGTCTCCTTTTTTTATTTAGAACTCAAAAGATGAAGCGTTACATATTCAAAAGATCACCTCATATCCGTGATTTTCTGTCCATTTCATACATACTTATCAAGCTTCACAAATTGATAAATTATAGTAAATTAAGATCATTTCAAAGTAGACCATGCCTCTTATAGGATAATGTAACTCTTTACGGGTATGTGAAATGTTAAGCTCTTAAGTGCATAGGCACTGCAGATCCAGTGCCTGTTCTTATATGGACATTAGGAAGCACAGATTTGGGAAAAGGAACGGCTACACCCAATGTCAATACTAGGAAAATCACCTATTATGATACTACAAGTAAACGAGTAAGCGAATCACACCATTATGACATTAAATGTTAACCTATTTTGTCCAGGTAACTCTAAAGTGCCTCGGCACTGGAAATCCAGTGTCTATTCTTACGTGGACATTAGGAAGCACAGATTTGGGAACAGGAACGGTTACATCCAATGCCAATGCTATGCAACCCACCTTCTTTGATACTACAAGTACTCTTACTCGTGTATACTGGAGAGAATCGGCTCATCAACAAACTCTTACATGTGATCTGTCAAGTGTGGTCGGTGAATCGACGTTTTCTGAAAATGTTACCGTAAATGTACAGGGTAAGTTTCCGATGATTGTTTATTCTTGCAATGCACTTGAGCAATGTCCTCCTTAAACACCCTTAAATGCTGTGTCTGTAGATCTGCATGCCCCGAAATACTGATTTTTACAACATAGGCCCCTCGTAGAAAAAACATTCCCCCCCCCCATATGCAGAGAAGTGGTTCATTCCATATTGTTTACCGTAGCAACGCACCTTTTGGGCCAATCGTATGCTTGCATTCATCCGTCTTCGTGTGCTTTGTGCTCTGATTGTTCATATTATAGCTCAATCCGCCTCTGAGGAGAGAGGACACTCTTGTGGAAGGGACAAAAATTCTTTTCCCCCCCTCCCACCCAAATTCAGTATTGTCTTGCATCGCTTCATCCGTAACTATCTTGAAATTCCTTATTCAAATAGAGTATTCTAAATTTGTGTGTTAAACATTTGGTATTGGAATAATTTTGGTGCGTATTATGTGTGTGTGAAAGTTAATTATCAAAGTTGTGCGTAACTTAAATTATAAAAATGATGCTAGATGCAGAGTAAGTTGCGTCTAATGATTATACATGTATTTCTTATATAACAATAGCCACGTCAGGCTTCTTTTATGAATAGAATTTCAGCTGAGGATATTATTTATTTTGAAGATATATCATAAGAGTGAATTTTGTCAAGATAGTCAGTAAATATAAAATGATATAATTATCCTCAAGACATATTTTTCAGATAAGAAATTGTAAATTTGTGGTCCCTGTTGGTGAGTAGGACAGTTAACATGTACATTTCATGATGCAATCACAAGCTAAAATCAATTCCAGCTTTGATATTTCATTAAATACAATTGAGTCTAGGGCAGGTTTACCCAGGCAGGCCTCGGGATTTTCCCACCCGTACTGCTTACATGCATTGCCAATACTGTTTACCTCTAGGGCTCGGTTACCCAGGGGGCTACGGAAATTTTCCTTGCTATGTTTCGTTTGGTAATACAAAAATTTGCATCTAATCCTAGTATATGACTTATACAAGGGTTAGTAGAATTAGAGTAAACTAGAGCGTAGAAATTTTTCAGCTCCTAATGCTATATGTACATGTATTCTGTTGCTTGCATAATGAGTTTAAAATAAACTCTCTCCTCAGTGGATTGAACTGCACTGCAATTTTTGGTAGTCCGTATCTCACTTTCTGTGCCTGGGAGAAATTGATATCTTTTACATTAATATATAGTTTGTTACATTTAAAAGTGAAATTGGTAAGATTTTTAGGACGCACTGCCAATCTTCAATTTAACCCTCGTCTACGTCAAGGTACAGGACCGGTGATCCCAAAGTGATGGATAGGGGTGGCAACTACATTCCCTTCGGAAGAGAAGTACCAGCATGCCTAGTACAACGCAGGAAGATCACAGACAATTGACACATCTACACATATACGCTTGATACATAGGGGAAAATTCAATGTTCATGCCTTTTTTGGCTCTACATGATGGGAAATGACTAATTGTATATGTATACGCTCTGCGTTTTAATGCTATTAAAATGTTTTTGAATCAGTAAAATTGCGAAATATCAAATTTTCACCATATATACAGTATTTTCATACTTTCTTTAACATATGACCTCAAAATGACGTCATAATAGGAATGTTGGTACTTATTTTGATACCAATGGAAAGAAAGAATTTAAGCTATCCTGTGGTACCAAATGTATATTAAATCATAGGGGGTCCCTCTTCGGGTATTTTGTTCAGGTAGACGAGCGTTAAGAGCAGAATCAAATAATTCTAATTATATTTCTTGATGTTTTTTTTTAATTCGTTTTCACCTTAAAGTTGGTCCAATTGATGCTATAATCTCTAAGGGTTCAGACACGTATGCTGAGAACGAAGTAGTTCAGTTACTTAACGACACAGCCGTTACCTTTAAATGCACTGCCCTGCGCTTTGATCCTGATCCAGATAGAGAAGCAGAGTGGATATTAGGTGGATCACGTCTAGTAAGTATATAAAAGGTGTAAGGTAAATGCTTACAAAGCGGTCCGAGACCAAGCTGTCATGGCACAATGAGTAGTCTAGGCACTGCATAGTAATAGAATTCTGCAGAATACAAAGGTATTTCACCACTTCTGATGCATAATAATATATTACAGTACCTATCGCCTGCTTGTTAAGGCACTGCCGAAAACACCTAAGTTTGGTTTCTACATCATATGAGACAATAGGCCCAGCGTGATACGGTACCCTACAAGTAGTTTCCGTATTGCATAAAATAAACAGTGGAGAACGAATTTATGGATCAAGGGAACGGCCAAGCACATTCCAAATAAAAACCAGGGCCTAGCTAGGCATGTTCGTATAGAGACCTACAAAGTACAAACGAAGTTGGATTAACGCACAGCGGCATAAACACAGTCATTATAGATCTGCTACAGCACAGATTTGCTTCAGCAATTTCATTGCTTTAGCGCAGTGATGCTGAACGATTGCTAAAGCTAGCGTGCCCTTGATATCCAGACCTAATGTCTTGCCATGTTTATCGATGAAGCTGGTCTGCCCCACAAGTTTGCCTAGCACGGGTCCCGGTAAAAGGCTAGACCAAGCTATCTTGGCACAATAAGTACTCTAGCCAGTACACAGTAGTTGAATTCTGCAGAATAACCACTGTAGGCTGGCCAAAGGTTTCAAATTACCTCTCTGAAATACTCCACAAAGGTCACCATTTCTGTAAAACACAGGGGAATTTGAAAATGTATTTGTACTTGAAGAACATGGGAAAATGTATACAGCCGAAATATTTGCTTTGGATTGATAGCAGCTGACTTATGTGCTCCTCAGAGGGGACGGGACCAGCGCAGCCTCTTACACAGATGCTCAAGATCATTCATTCATTCTTTATCATTCTTTAATTTATTACATCTACATATGAATGTATGAATGAATGAATGACAAACTGCATAGTGTCAAGAACGTAATTAAAACGTTTATGTGTGTGTGTGTGTGTGTTTAATATGTTCACATGTACACTATCCTTCCACGTATGCGGAGTGTTTTACTCAGTTTAGCATTAATTCAATTCTCTATTTCACTCACAATATAGGACCCTGATGAAAATAGTGAGAGTTCTGTTGTCAGTAGCACTGGAGTAGCAGGTACAAAGGATGTTTCATGGACAGTGACTTTCACACCAAAATTTGCAGATCACCATAATGACATCCTCACGTGCATTAGCAAAGGTGCTGGACTTGCTAGGGATGAAGTAGCAGAGTCCCAAATCCAGTTGGGTATATTAGGTATCTATTAGGTCACTTCTCAAGAAACTAGCCTTTAAATCTTCATAGAGATCAATTCAGTCTAAATTAGCTTATCTGGATTCAGTTCAAGTCCACCAAGCTTTATACTTTGAGATTTTTGTGTTTGTTTTACTTGTTGCGAATTGTTAACCATAGTTCACCATAAGTTAGTGTTTTGCCTTCACTCTTTATGTTATTGTGCTAAATATGCGTATACATGATCTTTATGTACATAAGACTGTCCCTCAGACTCGCTTCTCGATCGGTATTCTCACCATCGAACAAATATAAGGTCACTCGAGTCCCCCCCCCCCCCTGGGTAAACCTCGGACAGGGTCATAGGTCAAGTTTGTCTCACGAGAAAATGCAAAACCCCTTTACGAAATACGCGTTTATAGTCTCAAAACATACGGTTCCCAAAAATATCAAATTTTAGGTCCTTATTAAACATTTATGCTTAATTTTTTTGCATATTTTAAAAGTACGTTTCATTAGCGTTTTAAAATAGCAACCCCCATTTTATTTGGGTCCAAAATGACTGAGCTGTGGTCAAATAAACGGAATTGCTGTTTTTTATTCACTTGTAACACAGGCTGTTTTTATGCACATATCCTTATTACATGTTAGTGTTGGGTAAACTCTTTAAAGGTCCATGGCCCGATCGCAAATAGCCTCGTCCCCAGAAACCCCAGATTTTACCGGAAGTGGTGAACATTTTGGTATCAGAAGAAAGCTACTATTTTTGCCATTTACCATCTGAAATCTTAGAGCCAAAGGATGTTTGGTTTGGAAGTTATGAGCGAATATGTGCCCCATTTTGGTCGACCAATATTAATTTTACACAGTACTCTATGGGGCTTACAAAATCACGTTTTAGCTCTCGCATCAAAACGGATTGAAATATCGGCGCGAAACTTTACAGGTGGGGGTTTCGGAGTGAAGGCCAATCTATCAAGACGAAAACTTCATATCCTTAAATCGGGCCATCCCCCTTTAAGCTTGTTAAAAATTTATACAAATTGTGACATCACAAAAACATAAGAAAATTATGCTCGAACATAACCACACTTATCCTGATTATGCTAATAAAATGGAATGGATTTGTGTATTGAAAAGCTAATGATATATACTTTGCAAATACCTTAACACACTTTACATAAATGTTTAATAAAAACCTGATATAGGGGTTTTAATTAGTATAATTTTGTTTTCGTTTTGGGGACACTGTATAGGCAAAAATGAAATGCCATAAAATGTAAATTTTAAGAGAAATGCAGGTGACCTCCTGAGAGATACTTAAGGGCGCCTATAGACTAACTTAATCATGTAACACAAAAAGATAGCATTTTTGGTGGAAGCAAGCTTGATTTTTTCTCATTATCAGTGCCACTTGAAGAACTTTATGTAATAGATGAGACGTCTGCTGGGTATTTACTGACAATGAGTAACGAGTACACGGAAACCATTACTGTAACTGTTGATACTCCAAATACGATAAGATGCGCTGCTGTCAATATTAACCCAGCTGCAACAAGTGTTACATGGGATACAACTTCTTTAATCAATGGAGAATCAGCCACTACGTCTTCACAAGCAGATGTAGAAGAAGCAGGTCTCTTCAAAAGTTGGGTCAACCTGACGTTCACTCCGGATCTTGCTGATTACGAGACGAAACTTAAGTGCTCTGCTACTCATATCGTCAACCCACCAGGTAGTCTGGATGGATTTGTCACATTGGATCTTTTGTGTAGTGATCAGCCTACTTTATGTCATGTTTCTCATGTTCATCTCTCTGTTTTTTTTTACATCTCTTATTTAGAATTTTTAACATTAGTTACCGTTGTGTTGTTTGCAATGAACTTCTCCCTCAATTTTAAGGTTCCAGGTTTTTTGCATGTGTTTTAGTGAACTAAACTCCATCAATGTCTACAGCCTATCGGATTTCTATCACAGGTTATACAGCCTGTCTCAAAAAAGTGTACAATCCAGAAAAAAAAATGGTTAATATAAAATTTCAAAATAAGTCTTCCTTTCTTAGCATAATATTAAAGAACAAAGACCATTGCTTTCCGATGGTATTTGTTTCAGCTTATTTGGCTTTTGTCATCCAATACAGAGATTTTAATAATCATTTACTGCGATGCACCAAATTCATTTTGGTGCCACTTTTAGCATGGGCAGTTGTTTTTTCCGCGCATAAGCCATGCTGTATTGAAGCTCACAAAAGCTGCAATTGACAAAATAACAAAACACATATTAAAGTAAACAAAAGGATTCTAGTTTTAATCGATACAAGTTTTTATGTCACATAATAAGTTCAATGATAATATCTTCCTTCTTAAATACAATATTTTATTGCACTTCAGAAATGAAAGTTTGAATGTATTACAAAATTGAATCTGTTAAAATCATGCCAGAAGTGTAAGGAATGTAATTGTAACCAATAAACACTCCAATCCAAAAATATGGTTTAAAAATATTGCACTAGCTTGTGCATTTACTAATTGTTGAAGTCAATAAAATTAATTTGGAAGCAAAGTATCAAGGTGTTCGTAGGAATTTTTGCGTTCAAATGATACTTTATCTTAAGCCATAACCTACTAAGGCATAACGTCCACCATTATGTAACTTCTTTCGTATTTTCAGAGTATTTTTTCTTAATAAGTTAACAATCCCTCCTCTTACAAAGAATTTCATGTATGTGCAATGTGAATATTTATGTTTAAGAACAACTACTTTTTACCGTTTTCCACTCAACCAGAAAGTGGCAACAAACTCTATTTATGTGTTCCGCAGTAACCGGAGTTATCTCTCGATTGAAACAAGCAAATGAGATGACAACAAAAAAAACTGGAAAGCCTGGTCTTTTCTCTTTAAATGTGATATACAAAACACTTACTTATGGTGAGATATGATATTGAAAAAAATATCGGTTTTTTGATTTTACCATTTTTTAGACTAAGTTTTAATATGCTTTGGTGTACTTTCTTGTAACTTTTCCCTTTTCTAACATCCTGTGTGGAATAAGAGTGAGCGAGCCATGTCCCCATATAAGTAATGACCAATGCAGAGTGTGTGTGTGTGTGTTGTGTGTGTGTGTGTGTGTATTGTAAGCACCGCAACCGCGGACACACATGAGGAAGCCGTTTCCTGTGTGTCCCGCGGTTAGAATATTGTGGTTTTTCTTTTTCGGTCGGTACGATTACTGCAACTGTTCAATTATTCTTCCACCCTCTTGATGTCCGCCTAATTTGACGTATAACATTCCGGTTGGAGTGCACGTGTGCATGGTTGATGTCACTCTGAATTATTCCTTCTAAATAGCGACCGCTACGAACGGCCCAAAACTGCCTACTACTGAATGTCCCCAGTTTTGATAGAAATAAGAATCCGCGTTCTACTACCGTAATAAAACGTCAAAGTCCGCCTTTTGCTGGGTGTTACAAGTTTTTGGGTGTGGTGTGTGTGTGGTGTGTGTGTTTGTGTTGTGTGGTGTGTGGAGTGTGGGGGGGGGGGTCTTCAGGGATGCCCTGAACCTAATTACAAAAAATCTTCTTTGATGACGCACGCACCTACTTACATTACCAATCACACCTGTGTATATCTCAAAAAAAAATTGCGGTCGCTCTTCTAAAATTGGCTATATTGCATTAATGGTCATCGAATCGAAGGAAGGAGGACATAACTTTATGTAAGTACACAGCTAAAATACTTATTTTTCATTGGTTTTGCAACCGTAGAGAACCGTCTTGTGGTCTTCCCCGTAAGTAACTGCCCAGCAGCGAAACTGATCTCTACACCACCAAACACTGCACGAACACACTTTTACCGGACACTCAACAATATTTATAAAGGAGTCTAGGTTTGCCGTCGGGCACCGCTACTCCATTGCCATACACACGCAAAAGAATCCTCAAACCACCAACAAAACGAGGCACGTCGTGCTTATTACGACGTCACACCACCCTGCACTATGCATAATGCATGTCGTGTGATCTATTCCAACCAATTACTGCACGGGGTCGTACATGTACAATCAGTGGAAATCCGATGCGCCGTGACACGAGGTTGCGATAGTCCATGTGAATTGAATGTAAAACACGATCGATCGAAACTAGCAAAACGGTATAATGGAACGATGTAATGGATGGGAAATGTTTTGAAGAAGTGTGGTTTTGCTTTGTGCATATCAGCAATGTCAGTATCATTAAAGACGATGTCAGAACTAAACCACTGACATTTTCCCTAATATGGACTTTGATCTATTGCAATACAAATTGTACTAAGTGTCTATGAAATTATTATGAGCAAAATGGGAATGAAATGTAATTGGATAATTTGACTCAGGTGCAAGCTTTCTGTGCTTTGGTATAGCGCTATACAGGTGACCCAACCAAGGTTAATTATATTAAGCAGTGGCGCGCTTTTCGATATGGTCTAATGATGTTGTAAAGAAGTTCGTTTGTGCACTGTCTTCCAAAACATCATTTCTCAAGTATACCCATATCATGACTAGACCCCATCGCAGGCCTTTTTAAGGTCTGCCTTGACTAAAGTGTCATTGAACGTAGACGGATTTTCTAGTGCAAAAAGTAACATCATTGCTGATACGTGTAATAACCTCCAATGCGATGTCCTATGTCTGCAGGAAACCCACAGAGGAATCGAAAACCATCGCCCAACCATACCAGGAACGGTCTTAGCCATCGAAAGACCACATAGACAGTATGGAAGTGGTATTCGTGAAAACATGCTCCAATGTAGAAGCAACATCAATCTGTCATAGTTATCATAGTTATATACATCAGTCTACAAACCTCCGTCAGTAGACTTCAAGCACTCTCAATTCAGCCTCGGGATTACCACCAAACCTCACTTCTTTATTGGCGATTTCAACAGCCATGGTACCCAATGGGGCTACAATGAAACTGACAAGCTGTCGAAGAATGGATAGACAGTCAACATCTAGTACGCCTCCTCCATGACTCTAAGCTGCCGCCATCCTTTATAGTGCCCGTTGGAAGAGAGGTTACAATCCCGATCTAGCTATTGTTAGTACAAACATCTCTAAATTGTGTAGCAAGATTGTTCTGGATCCTGTTCCACTAACTCATCATCGACCAATCGATATCCAGGTCAACGCTGCAGTAAGACCAAACAAAGTGCCTTTTAAGGGTCGCTTTAACTATAGGAAAGCAGACTGACAAGGATTCACTGATAACGTGAAGAGGATTGCTCCAAAACCCCATAACTATGACAATTTTGCCCAGCTAGAGAACAAGACTGCCTGGAGATTCATACCCAGAGGCTGTAGGACGGATAATATACCAGGCCTTTCCAAGGAATGTGCTGAAGAATATCAAGAGTATACAACCATGTTTGAAGCCAATCCTTTCTCAGCTGAAACAACTGCTAAAGGTGAAGAAGTTTCGGAGAGGATCTCCCAGGAAAAGATCAAAACCTGGCATACTTTAATTGAATCCACCGATATGACCCATAACAGCAAGAAAGCATGGTATGGTCTACCATCCGAAAGCTTCAAGAGGATCTAACAGATCCTCCACATCAGCCAAATGTTACACCCAATCAAGTTGCCCACCAACTGCTTTTAAATGGCAAGTGCAGCAAGAAACCCACGAAGATCAAACTAGACCATAAAAGGTTTAGTGGCGACCCTGGTTTCACCCGCCCTTTCAA
The DNA here is from genome assembly GCA_023653785.1 of Ophioderma brevispina. Taxonomy (NCBI): domain Eukaryota; kingdom Metazoa; phylum Echinodermata; class Ophiuroidea; order Amphilepidida; family Ophiodermatidae; genus Ophioderma; species Ophioderma brevispina. Next base: position 75,962 of record JAMKCH010001246.1, read on the forward strand.
CATGGAGGAATTGGAATCCGGTATTGCTAAACTTCAACCAGGAAAAACAATAGGCCTTGATAATATCTCAACTGAGCAGCTGAAAAACTTCGGCCCAGTAGCAAAGGAATGGCTTCTTGAGCTCTACAAAGATCTGGAGGAAAGCACATATTATGGCACTCCTAAAGCCTGGGAAAGATCCATCAAATCCCAAGAGCTATAGACCAAATATCACTCCTCAGCCATACCTACAAGCTCTTTGAACGTCTCCTGCTTGATAGACGAACACCTCATACCAGAACAACCAGGTTTCCGGTCAGGCAAATCAACAACTAGCCAAGTACTCAACCTAACTCAACACATCGAGGATGGTTTCGAGAAGGGACTGGTAACCGGAGTTGTGCTCGTTGATCTATCAGCAGCTTACGACACTGTTAACAGATGCCTACTCAATAATATTTTGGAACTCACCAAGGATATCCGCCTGACTGAGCTAATCGAAGGATTGTTTCAAACAGGATGGAGCGAAGAAGAGTCGATGACGTAAGCTCACGAATGTTCTACCACAAGGTAGCGTGCTTGCACCTCTCGTGTTTAACATCTATACCAACGACCAACCTTGGAGTGCAGTAACCTGTCGTTTTATCTATGCTGACGATCTTGGAATTAGTGCACAAGATGCAGACTTCACAGTTGCTGAAGACTCTCCAAAGCTTTGGATGAACTCACTCCTTACTACGAGGAAAGCCACCTACGTGCACGTCCATCCAAGACACGTGTGTGCTTTCCATCTACGCAACCGTGAAACCAAACGTCAGCTTAATGTAACCTGGTCTGGTACACCCCTGGAGCACTGTGATAACCCTGTCTACCTAGGAGTTACCGTGGACCGCACTCTCTCTTATAAGACCCACATCAAGAAGACGAAGAGTAAAGTATGTTCACGCAATAATATCTTGAACAAACTCACTGGCACAAGATGGAGTGCTCGCCCACATACCCTAAGATCGACGGCACTTGCCCTGTGCTACTCATGTGCAGAGTATGCTTGCCCTGTATGGGAAAGATCAACCATGCTAAGAAGCTTGATTCAGCATTACATGCCTATTGCCGGCTTATCACAGGATGTCTTCGTCCAACACCAACGGAGAACTTATACATCCTAGCAGGAATTGCTCCACCAGACATCCGTCGTAGTGTAGCGAGCATGCACGAGCGTTGCTGCCAAATATCTAATGTGAAGCACCCTGTGTCTGGACAGAGACCTGCTGGTAACCGCCTTAAATCCAGAGAGAGTTTCTTAAACAAACAAAGTCCAACCTCTTGAATCAGTCTCTAAGGAGTATAAGAGAGTCGCATTGTGGGAAGAAAGACTTCCAAGTAACATCTATTGGTATTGAACCTGGTGAGCATCTTCCACCTGGAGCTGACTCCTCATGGGCTGAATGGCGATGCCTCAACAGATTGAGAACCAGAATTGGCCGATCTAAAGTTTCCTTTAGAAGTGGGGCTACCACAGACTATGGAACATCTCTTGGTGTGCCCACTGTTGGAGCAACAATGCACAAACAAGGACCTTGCGGAATTCGTGAAGAAGCCAGACGTTGTACCCATCTCTGGCTGGATTATATTTGAGAATCACTGTGTTTTGACACGATAAGAAGAAGATTTGTTTTGCAAAATGAGCACTTTTAGTCAAATAAGCATAACTCCTTTTTATGAATGGTTAACCTGTTTTCATTCTATTTTTTTCAGATAAGCGGTGAAAAAAAAAAAAAAAAAAAATTTTTTTTGTGGCCCGCATTCCAAAAGGTGTTTAGCGCAATTTAAAGCTAAGGGAACATTTAACTGTGAGAGAAACGTATCGCTTAAGTAAATGCAATTACATAAAGGAGTTTAACCCTCGTCTTACTAAGCCTTCTTTTGTAACACGGTTTACCACCCCCCTCGAGAATTCGTCATAAGATGCTTACGATGCTTACGATTTTGATACCAATGAATAGCTATGGTCCTTCTCTTTCCATTGATACCAAAATAAGTACCAACATACCTAGTATGGCGTCACAATGACGTCATCAAGTCCGCGAGTCGACAAAATTGGCATTTTCTACCGAAAATAGGCGAAAATCCAATTTTGAGCTAAAAATCGCAGGGTTATCGATTTTCATGCGGTTTTCAGCTCTAAATGATGGCATTTGGCTAGTTTTACATAAACATAGTTTAGTTTAACAAGTGTTTTTAGTGTTTGTTTTCGTCAAGTGCACGACTCACTGCGCTGTTAAATTTGACAGCAGCAATATCGCATATCATCCCCGCCCAGTTGGTGTAGTACCCTAACATCTACGGATACACTTTGGGCGCTGAACAAGATAATTTCTGGTACACCCATGTTAGCGTCTTTAACTAACGACGATGTTACTCGTGTTTAAAACCTCTGTTTAAGTAAACAAGTGGTTATAAACAAATTTTAAATAGCGGCGATTTTAAGCTAAGATTGCGTTTTGTTAAACAAGTTTCTGGAATACGGGCCTGTGTGTCTAACTTGTTAAATCGAGGGCACCTTCTTTTGAAATATCGAGGAATATGTCTTTAAGACACAAACATACACACAAAAGCATTCACATAATAATAATAATGATAATAGACGAAGAAAGAAGAAAAATTATTGATGACGATGACGATGATGATGATGATGATGATGATGATGATGATGATGATGATGATGATGATGATGATGATTTTTATTTGATGTTATCCCTAATGCAGATCCTCCCAGTGATGCAATCATGAGATATGGAACGACTGTGTATACAGACGGTCAAACTGTAGAGGTGATAGCGAATCAAGCATACACATTATTCTGTTCGACCAATTTTGTGAAGAACCGTGCAACCTTTAACTGGAACTTAGGTGGCACACCAGTAAATAATACAGGTACGATTTATTCAACTTATGACATAGTTATTTTCAAACGATGTCTAACCCTCATCTTACCAAGCTTTTTTGTAACACAGTTTACCAAGGGGGTGGTTACCACCCCTCGAGAATTCGTCATAAAGCACCCGATGCTTATAATTTTGATACCAGTGGATAGCTATGGTCCTTTTCTTTCCATTGATAGCAAAATAAGTACCAACATAGCTAATATAGCGTCACAATGACGTCATCAAGTGTGTGAGTCGGCAAAATTGGCATTTTCCACATGCGAAAAATCCAATTTTACGCTAAAAAACGTAGGAATATCGGATTTTTATGCGGTTTTCAGCTCTAAATAATGACAATTGGCTGGTTTTTAGAGGCATACTGTGCATAATATTTTAAAAAATGAACCATATACTATCCTTGGGTGGCAACCACCCACCCCTTACCCTTCGACTTTGACGGCATACCCTAACCCCAGTGAAGGTGTTACCTTCACATTTGTTTTGCTAAAGTGACCGGAAAGGATGAGAGAAAGATTACCTAGAAGCTTTTTACGAAAGTTTTTGGCATTTTAGCGCACCAGAGCGAAGTTCACTAGGGGGTGGGGTGGTAACCACCCACCCCCCCACCTCTTGGTAAGACGAGGGTTAACGCTAATCACTATCGCAATTTAAACGCTTGCGAAAATAAACGCAATTCTCAGAATATGGTTAACTTTAAACGCTGCTTAAATTTTAGCTGAACATCGTTAAACATGTCTAAAACGTTATTAAACTTAGACTTGGTCGGGGTAGTTTAAGGCGTGTTTAACTTCACGCTTTCATCAAATGCCAGATATTTTCAGTTATGTGTGATACTCGAGGTTAGACCTAAGGTTAGACCAGTTGTCTCCTTTATTTCTCTAATCTTTCTTTTCCGAGTACGCAGTTGATTCCTCCCATTTTTATGCTTGTGTGTATCTGTTATAGTATTGAATGATAGCCAGTGCAGCACAGCGACATACAACAGTTTTAAAAAGGCCCGGTGTTTTTCTCCATCGCTGAATAAATTCTAAAGTTCCTTGCATAGCGCGCCATTCTTGAAATTTCCCCGTAGACTTTCTGCGTATCATTTACAACTACGGAAGGCATTATCTGAATTATATAATTATATAAATAATGTTCTAATATATGCACCTAATATTATTGGCGAAGATAAGTCACAGTTAACTACAGTTTATGCCTAACCAACGTTTATTTTAAATATCGTTTGTAACACATCTCAAGTACAAAAGGTTTGAGTGATTAAATAACGTTTACAGCCTGACATGGACCTCTGAAACGTGATTCTTAAGTGCTGCAAAATGGTGCCTTTAGGAGAGGGAGCCAAGACAAAATTTGAACAGGGGTCAAATTTTTAAAATTGATCCAATCATATTGAAAAGTATAGCACATTATGTGTCTAACCATAAGGATTCAGAAAATGTATAGTTTGTAATATCTACATTTTCAGAGTTATTGGCTAAAACATCAAAAATCAATACAATGGTCAATTTTAGTTGTACAGGGGCTCCGATTTGGATACAAAATGGTGCAAATTGTTGGTGGAGCTCATATGATTTAAATAACGAGTGTCTTAAATGCTTATTTACCAAAGTAGGCGGGAAACAAGGTCAAGCTCCGTTGAATGCAGTGGACGCTGACCTAACATTTTAAAATTAATAAGTAAAATAATGACAAGCGGCTTGGGGCCGACCAGGTAACCTTATACTTTCAATGTCCTCGTATACATTTCCAGCAAGATCGAATGTTAAACTTTTTAAACGGTATAATCGAATCAGTGTTCTAGTATACTATTTCTATTCACAAATGTTATGAACGTTTGATTTAATACAGCCATAATCTGGCATTTAAGTTCACATTTAATATGTATGATTTTACTTTTAATTGCTAGTGTGACATTATATCATCAAATTGTTATTATCGTTCTGTGTAAAAACATATATCAAAAATATTAAAACATTCAAAAACCACCATGTTAGAGAAATAATGGCACATTTAGAAAATACCTTGGATGAATATACCTGCTCTGATGGAAGTAGAATGGTTGAGCGCTCGCAAAACAAGGTTTAACCCGCCAAAGTCTGATCCATAGCCCAGACACCTCCGAACACACTAATCTAGACAAAGAGATTCTGTAAGGTGGATTTTCCCTACTAAGTCACCATCACATATCAGGAGTGCTTAAATTAAAACAGATAAAACTAGGCTCCGAAGGTGACAGCACTGGTGTTCTACAAATGAACTATTCCTCACAAGAACCTTATGTGGATACCTAGGAAAAGACTGGTTGGTTGTTGAGGAAAAGTACCACATGACTACTGGAAAGACAGTGGACAACAAGGAAAGACTACTGGCGCCGGGGAAACAGCTGGGCTGATCTTACGACAGGTTGGCAGCCTAAAGATCTACTATCAAAATTGCCACGAAAAGTCCTTTAAAGAAAAAATTCCCCTGGATCCATGCGAGAGCGGGAGCGGAAGATTGGACCAAATGGACGGACTCTACGGCAACGACCTCTGGAAATGACGAATAGACAGAGGAGTAGTTCTGAAATAAATGATAGTGGTTCTACCTGTCACATTTGCGGAAAAACAGGCTTCAAGAATGTGAAGCTCCACCAAACGAGATCTAGTTGTGGAACAAGTTCATCGCAGCCATGCTCTTCCACTGAAGGCAGACGTAAGTCGAATCACTCGGCGCACCCAAACCAAGAGGTAGAAGCCCGGGATAAACCCTACAGTGCTTTCGAGTCGGCAGGCAAGAGCTTTTATCACAAAAGAAAGACCAGAGAAGAAGCCCACCTAAATTGCAGAAACCTTGATGTCAAGGATAACATAAATCTGCCGAGGCCATCTGAAGACTCAATCTGGAAATCCATTGATGAACAGCTTTATGAAAAATTACCAAATGGAGTAGGCGATATTCACAATGAACAATTAACCAATCTGCAGGATCATGTCTTCAAGATCCTCGTAGACAGATTTGAAGTTAAGGGGATTAGCAGCGATTTGCTAATCCGAAGCATCGAAAAAAAAACATAAAAATTCGTATTTTTATATTTTTGTTACTGGCATGGATATTGGAACATAACCTGCAAGTGGTTGGCTTGGAATCCGTGTATTAAAGACAAGGCATTACTTTTATCTGATTCTGTAATTTCTATACGTGCGTATCAAAAATTCCGACTTGAGATTAAAAAAAAGCCTTTCCCGCTGTATTTCACAGATATTGTGCACCATGATCAATACAGTTTGACCTCAAATACAAACATGATTGATCTTTGGTTATTTGTACTGGTGTAAACCGCAATAGATTTTGAGATGCCGTCGCTGTATGTCTATTTGCGGGAGGCGGTATGACAAATATCCTCAAATACTTCATTTTTTCACTATTTGGTGGTTTGTTTCAACATTGAAGCAGTTATATGGAATTGTACACACTTATCCCTGATTTGTAAGTTAAAAAATGCATTTCCCCATTTTTTTATTCTCTCGCATTATCGCTGCTTATCCTTTTAAACCAGCAGTCAAAAACTGAGACGTTTGAAAAAAGACACCAAGCGCCAATACAAACAAGCCCTGAGGTGCACTCAGCTAATTTGAAAAATGATTTCCTTAAGCTCGTACGCTTACACAACAAAGTAAGGAAACTAGAGCTGGAATCAAAAGGAAGGAAACGTGCCAGCAAAGAGCAGCACCAATTTTGTCAAAATAAAAATATGCAAAATGGCTACTGAATTGGAAACAAACAAGATTTCATTCCTTCAGCAAAGCAACTGCAGAGTTTTTTTTAAAATGTCAACAGTGACAGAAAGCGCAACTACAAATACTACCAGGGCAACAAGAGACCACCAAAGCCTACAAATGCATTCAAAACTAAACCACCCAGTCTGTCAGAGTTAAACAGATATCTTCAGAAAAGAAGAAATGCCAGTGCTCCAGGTACCAATCGCATCCCATACCTAGTGTAAAAGAAATGCCCTAGAACAACCCGGCTACTACATGAAGTTATTTGCAGTATATGGAGAACAGTCGCAATACCTGTGAGCTGGAGAACGGGAGGAACCATCCTTATATCCAAAGAGGAGAAAAACTTGTGATCCCTCTTGCTTTAGGCCCATCACACTGAAGAATTCTTATGGTAACCTCGGAATGGGTATTCTCGCTCAAAGAACCATCAGCTACCTGACAGAAAACAACTATATCGACCAATCCATTCAGAAGGGTTTCATGGAGACAATATCAGGATGTGTTGAACACACAGAAGGACTAACTGAAATGCTCCAAGATGCCAAAAAATGGTAAACCAATTGTGTCAACATGGCTGGACCTGCAAAATGCATACGGTACTGTACCACACAATCTTGTACAATTTGCTTTAGAGTGGTATCGTGTTCCAGACCACATTAGGAAGATCATATTTAAATACTATGATGAGCTGTTCATATGTGTCAAAACAACTGAATGGACAACTGACTGGATACAGTGCAAGATAGGAGTCTTCCAATGCTGCCCACTCTCTTGCATCCTGTTTCTGGGCATATTCAATCTGTGTATTGATCTCCTAGACCAGTCCAAACACCTCGGGTACTGCATGAGTGGATCTGACATCATGTCATCTGCCAAAGCATACGCAGATGACCTGACCTTCATAACTAGTAGTCCACAAGGATGTCAAGAACTTGTAAATACAGTGAACAACTTCCTGAAGTGGTCACGGACCATATGAAAGCCAAACTAAGCAAAAGCAAGTCTCATGTCAGGAAGAGGTTTGTCCCCAACGCTGTTGTTTCTAGAGAGATAGGAGCATTCACTAATGCACCGTTCAGGTGTGCCTCGGTCTGATTTTTACAAAAAAAAGGAAATTAACAATTTTCAGGAAAAACTGAATTAAATTTCTCAAACTTAAAGCAATGACAACACGTTTTTTTGAAGAGCGCCCTCAATTTTCATAATTTGAGATTTTTGAACAGTTGTATTGGTAATTGTATGGAAAAATATACCAGCGAGTGGTAATGATAAAATATGCATTTTTGTCATTAAAACAGCGATTGTGTAATTATATAGAATTGGATGCCTGATTGTAAGTTAATGGTGTAAAGCTGGAAAAGCCACATTTATGGTGAAATAGTCCCGAAAATAATGCCACCTCACGAAAATGACCTCTAACTTTACTTACCTGAACCGAAGGAACAACTAATGGATGAGCGCAATTTCCCGGCTATTTCATATTGAAAGACGTTTATCGGAGGTTTCCGATATTAATTATTCTAATTACAAAATTCATTGTTTTGCGACACTGTTGAGCTCTAGCATTCACAGGTATTGTTTTCTAGCCAATTGCCAACGCAATGCGCAAACATCTCAAAATATCCGGAAAATTGGGGGCGCTCTTCCAAACAAATGTGTTGTTATTGCTTTAATGCCAAAACTACTACACCGAAAAAACATCAAAGAAAATAATTTTGGAGTTTTATCAATTTTGAAGGACGTATTTGAGGACAACAGTATATGTCCACGTTTCCAAATTCGGAAACCTTAAAAAAATCATTTTTGAATAGTAGCTGCTAATTTGTAACTTCGATTTCTAGAAATTCCTTTGTAGGCCAGCGGACGGATCTCATCGCGTTTACAAAGGTGACGCACCCCTGGGAAGTACATAATTTTTCCTAAATAAATTCTCTACAATTATTAAAAAACAGTTCTACGCATGTTCTCACTTCTAGTGTTATGACGTCTCGTAGACGTCAAACGTCAGAAATACCTTACGAACACAAATAAATGAGCCTTGTGCGCAAATGATCTGAATTTTATAATATAACAGATTTAATGCTTTTTAATCAGATCAATTTGGTTCAAGAATTTGTCCAAAACAAAATTACATAAAATCACACACAATATTTAAGAATATAGTACTTATAGAGTTCTCTAGTGTCCTATCTAACAGGTGCACCTTGCACAAAACAACACTAGAGGAATCTCCTGCTCTCTTTTTTACCATAAACAAAGTACTTTTCCCGTGAGAAATCTTTTCTCAAATAAAATTGAGAAAATAATATTTTAATCAAAATTTTAATATAACATCCTCCCCTTAAAAAGAAAATTTGAATGAAATGAAAATTTTCCCAAATCTGGCTTTATACCTTTAACCATTTTGTGGTTATTTTTACATACAGTTTACACAGTGCAAATTTTACACTTTTTATTATAATGTTCTTGCATTGCTGCTTTCAGTCTATATTACATAAAGTTGTAATATTAAATTTCTGATCAAAATTTAGGCAGCTCTGGACAAGGCATCTGCCAAGACATTTTCTTTTCCTTTGATATGTCTTATGTCCAGATTGTATTCTTGTAGAGTAAAACTCCACCTGACAAGTCTTTGATTTCTGTTTTTCATCTTGTGGATAAAAGTCAACCGATTGTGATCCGTGTACACTAGAACTGGGTGCACTGTTGTACTCAAATACACTCGACTTTTACGTCTACCTGGTGTTTTGATCACATAGTCAAGGTCTCCCACTTTGTTCTCAATCTCATATGGTCCAGAATACTTGGCTTGCAAAGGATGCCCTTGTATTGGAAAAAGTGCCAAAACTTTGTCACCTGGTTTGAATACTTTGTTTCTGGCATCTTTGTCATACCATAAATTGAGACACATAGTCTAACAAATTCACATCAGGATTTTCACACAACCAATTTCTTTCAGTAGTGTCAATGGTCCCCTTACTTTGTGACCAAACACCAACTCAAATGGACTAAATCCTAATGACTCTTGTTCAGCCTCCCTGGTAGCAAATAACAGTAGGGGGTGTGATAATTCGAAATTGTTCTGGGGCCCCCCTGAAAATATGTAGTGGACCCTACTGAACATGAATATAACAATGAAAAATAAATTTGAGGTGGGCAACCCCCCCTGTACATACCCTCTGAAAGTTTTGAATTAAGGTTGCCGAATTCGGAAGATTTGCACAGTGTATTTCTATAGGGAATATATTGGATAGTTATGAAACTAAAGAAACTAGCCTATCATATGTAATTTTATGCATTGTAAACTAAATGTGTTCAAAACCTTACACTTCTAAATTGTTTTCAGTAACTTTTCTACATTTAAAGATATTAATTAGGTCCTACATAGGCTTACAGTGTCCAAAGTAAGCGTCAAATATATGTATAAACTTCCCTTAAGTCTTCAATAATTGATCCCAAACTGAAGATATACTGTTAGCTCTAAAGAAGTGATGCACAGCTTTATTGAGTTCACTCATTATCTTCTTTTGATGTCGCATTGACTAAGGTAGACCTTAATGTTTCAGCATAAGAAGCTTCTTGTGGTCGTTCTGAAGCCTGATAAGATCACTTGTTGTCCCATGCATAATGCACTTCATGATAAAGGTATGCGGCTGCTTGACTGGTCTCATCAAGGTCCTGTGCAGCCATGTACTTGTCTACATCTTCAGCTGAAATGAATGCCCACCCATGCGTGGTCTTATATTGCCTATAGTGACCAACAGAAACATTCTTCAATGCCATTATTCATTCAACTAATCTGCACGTACACCATACCTTAACCTGTGTGCACATACACTCGCCCCAGGCCCCACTAATATTTGAGTTTGTTTTATGGTGGTCATGTATTAATGGCATCATCAGTGGTGATGTCACTACTTAGGACACCCCATCCCATCTATTGGGAAAGTGTGTTGTAACCCTGGTCAGTTCTGAAAAGAACAACCTGACTGTACACTACACGATGTTTCCAGATCAATAATCCGAAAGGATAACTAACATTCAATGGCCCGATATATTCCCTAACTCATTCGGAATAAAGGTAATTCTGATATTTGATTATGGTATTTGACGTTTAACGTTTTTAAATGACTTTCAAGCCCCCCGAAAGAAAGACAATTATATCAGCAACCAGGTCCAGGCATTCTAGTCTACAATTTTAATTTTTAACACAAAGAAAAAGCAGACTTATATGCATACAAAAGTATGCATAGCCTACACAGATTAAGACCAATCATATGACAGGTGGGACTAGTTTTTCAACGACCAGATATGGAAATAGGTAGAAAGAAGCTCATAAAATTGAACTCTGGCATAGGGAATCATTCAATATTGGATGTGAAAACACATCAAGACCACTCCCCTTTTTATTGGTTCAGGCTTTTCTCTCCATGTACCAGTCCTTTCTTAAAAATTATAAGAATCTGAGATCTTTGATTTAATAGAAAAGAGGTGGAATATTAAATCTTGAAGAGGAAATAGGCGAAGGAACATTATTGAAAAGTTGTCCAAATGTAAATACTGTTGACTTCAGATATAGTAAACCAATTAATTCTATAATAAATGCCACATGTCAACTCTGGAGTTCCAAATATTATGTAATTGGTTTAATTATCAATTTATTGGTTAATTAATCAATTGATATTTGACTAATCAACAATTTAATTATACATAATAGCTGCTCTAAATAACGTTAGACCACCTAAATCAAATTAATGGGTTAAATTGCTCATATAGAGGCATTCTGACTTAACAATGCCAATAATGTCGTCTGCTTACAGGAAACTGTCAAATTTCGGAAACCTTGTATCAAAATTTTCAAGGGGCCATGTACAGGGGGGTTAGGTTATGCAATTTTTTGAAAAAAATCTTTTCTATTCTTGATTTGTTATGGGGATACCTTATTTTGAGGGGGGCCTCATATTAAAAAGTCAAAAATTGCAAAATAACCACGCCCCTTATACAGGAGATGCAAACTCTCTATCCCAATCCCTCGCAAAATTCAAAAACAATAGGTTTTGATCATCGTTTTACATGTTTGGTGGTACCTTTTAGGGACCCATGGATTCGGGTGGTATGCTGAAGAACTGACTGGAAATTCCCCAACCTGGTCCATGACTGGTTTTGGAACAAACCTGACATGAAATTTGATCCTTGATCAGACTGCTGAATTTGATTTTGGAAAGGCATTACTCGGGTGAAAAACTTTGTTAGAGCTATCACTATATTGTGCCCTAATATTTCTCAAGGGTATAGACTCAGGGAATCTTGTGCAGTACACACGATGGTCAGTAAATACGGATTCCGATTTGGTCTTTGGAATGGTCCCTACACAACTCTATTAAACAACTACAAATGGCTAAGACAAATGCTGGTATTGTTGCAAGGGAGCAGTAGGAGTTTTCTGATTGGGCTTGCCTACACCATTTGACACGTGTGACAAGTCTTACAATACTCCCGGACACCATCTTTATGAGTGTGGCCTTCAAAAAGGAATCCTAATTCTGTCATGTGTTTTCTACAACCTAAGTGTCCTGGGCCATGGGACTATCATATGCTATGCCTATCACTTCCCTATGGGATACCTTTGGCACTGACAATTCTCCCCTTCCTCTACAAGTGAATCGGGTGGCCGCCATTTCTCATGAGGACACCATTTTGCTTGTAGAAACACAGGAATTTATCCTCTCCTGTTGCGTCAATTGCCGCTCCACCTAATTTCCTAGTTCTGGACGCATAAACCCGCAGCCGCGTGCAAGTGCTGTAGCCTGCTACAACTAAAACAGGGGATCGTCTGTCATTCCAGTCCACGGTTAAGGTATTTAGGCCGGCTGACTATGTTTTAAGTTGAGACTATGGACCCATCTTTTTCACATCATGCGGGGACAATTGAATAGTAATTATTAAAGAACAATCTACCGCGGTTGAATCTAAAAGGCATTTTTTATGGGAATAAAGCCAATTTGGAAAAAAAATAAAGATTGATGACGTCACGGCATTTTTCGGTTTATTATTTTGCTTCGGGACCCATTAAGGTAATAAAAAGGGACGTACCGTATTCCCTACATTGGAAAAAAACAACGATATCGTCATCGTACGTCGGGTTTTGCATCTGTAGGGCAAAAGGGTTAAATTTTGTTACTGTTTTAGACCTAATATAAGGTTGACTTTTGGAAAAAAAAAATAATATCTAATCAGCGCTTTGGGCAGAGGGTCATATGTACAGACCTGATTTAACATAGTCGGATTTATATATATCGGTCGCCCCCACGAGGCAAAATGAGATCTGATACCGGAACACGTGATCTGACTTGACAAGTGACACCCAAAAACTATTCATCTCGTTCGTTTATAACACAATACGGGCCAAAGCAGCAGCAAACATTCTGTATCTCTGTTGTCACAGCGTAAGCGATCAAGATGTGAGACTATACATGTGGTTTGTACAGGGAGGGTAGGACACGATCTGTAGATTTGGGCCATTGGGATTTCCAAACGGGTAATTTGGGGAATGGCTACATGCATTTACTATGGCCAAATAGTCTGGGCCCCAGTGACATTAAACATCATCTCTTAAACCTTTTTCAAAGATTTAGTAATATCATGATAATTAAGAAAAGAATATGAAGTTCCAGAATCATGGCTTCTGTTAAAGTACCTGTGCCTAAATCAAAACTCCAGAAACTCCCCTGCAAAAGTATCTACTATTCAACATAAAATACCCTTGAACATTTACGCGCCATGGCTACAGAGCTGAAGCGCCTCTGTAGCCATGCCGAAACCGATACACTTCTATATCAAAACAGCCCTATTAAATATGATACACCCACAAAAACCATTGCACTCCTGGGTTATTGTGCTGCTCACCTTGTACCAGCTTGTAATGGCTTAAAGGGTCTCTTTTAAGTTCCTAATCTTATGCTCAGCGGCCTGGATTTTCATTGTTACCAGCTTGTTCACTGTGTTTGTGATTCAGGGGCTGGATGTTCACTAACAGTGGAATTAGTTCCCCTGAAGAGGGATGATGACCTCCAAATTCCTTAACTTTGAGAGAAAAGTATCTCTAAATTTGGGACAAGTCATCCTCGACGCTCTTCCTACTTATGGTATTGACTCATCAACTGCTCACTGTTTGCCTGTGAGGCTTTTCTGGTATTGAACCTAGTTACGACACATGTGGGAAAATGTCTATTTCATCATCAATTCCCTCCATGTCAGGGCCACCGGGAAAATATGGAAATCTGGTAGTATTTCCCCCTGCCAAATCATTCTCTAACAACATTGGATACCCCTTTACTGGGGGTTCTTGTCTAACCCCAATTGTGAAACAGGAGTTGAAAGATTTCGTGAGTACTTAAAAATATTTGGATCTGTTACTCAGAAAAACCTTTTTGATCATACCAATTGTGACAGTTCCAGAAACCAAGTCTGATTTCATATTCATTTTGTGAAGAGGGACACTAATACAATCCATACCTATCCCCTGAATCAATGCACTAGTTCCTGTGTGCCTACGTGAATGACCCGTGGGGTGCGGACGTGTCATCACCGCTCTCCCGATCTCCCTAATATTATATCGTAATGTTATCTTCATGGTAGCTTAATGGCATCGATGGAAGTGAGAGGAAGCAGCTTATGTGACATATGGAACTGATTGACTTATTTCATACTCATAACACTATTAAGTTTGATATATCTAAGAGTATGATAACCATTTAATGGCTTGTACACGACGAGTATAGCCAACGCCATATTGGATTTCTCTATATCGTTGTTCACATTAACTATTATCTTCTAGTGGCATAAACTACAACTCACTGAGGAAAGAGCTACCGATAGATATTTGATATAATGAACTGACTGATGTGTCTTCTATATTGCTAGAAGTGTTGTATTTATTGACATTGTGCCAACCTTTTTTCATCGCTATTGAATTTCTACGGGACGATCTCAACTACGCCATCTTGCATTTTTCTTCTTTGTGTGATTACATAACAATTGTCACGCACTAATGAGCAAATTGAGCTTGAGATCGCTCAAGAATAGACCCGCACGGACTATGGCCGCTGAACGAGTCTTTATTACCTACAACGGAGGCCTCGCTACCCTCAACAGCAGACCTTGTTGGACAGGTCCTTACAAAGTTACTAGCTAATGATGCATTTATCAACATCATTAGGAAAACCATCGATACACAACTCGAAGAAATATGCAGAAGTGTCGAGTACAATGCGGCTAACATTAGAGATCTACATAAACAAGTCGATGACTGCACTAAAGAGCTTGATCGATGCAAAAAGGAACTACATGAGCTAAACAACTTCAAAGATAAAGCCCTACGAGATGCCAACAATCAGGAACAGTATTCCAGAAGAAACAACGTAAGGATCGTTGGCATCCCTGTCACCGACGGTGAGAATACAAACTCCATCGTCAAAAAATCTGTGCTGATCACCTGGACATTACCATTGATGACGCTAATATTGACAGATCACATCGCGTTGGACCAAAAATGATTGAAAGGTAAGCGACCGCTGATCGTTAAATTCGCTCGTCACGACTGTTAAATGCATGTTACTGAAATCCGTCGCAAGTTGAAAGGCTCTACAATAGTAATCAACGAGAGAAGATTTTTTCCCTACCAGAGGGAAAACCACAACTTACTGAAAGCAGTACAAAGTACCCAAAATGTATCAAGCATGGTCTTGGGATGGTCAAACCTCTTTGCTTGAAAGAAGGCTCTGATCAGCGCTCTCGGGTCATCAGTGGTCAATCAGGTCTAACAACTTTAGTTTCGCAATGGTTGTAACGGACTATAGCTACTGTTTTCCATACGCCAATACCGCCATCCGCCGGTCTCTATAAAAATTTACATGGTTCCAAAGATGTTTACATACGTAATGAATCGGTATTTTCTATGGTACTTAGCCACGGGTTTGGTCTCATTGGCCTAAAAATTCGCTCCCCGATTTATATAATTATCTCTTGTTTATAACAATTTCTGCCGCCGTTAAAAATAAAATTAAATGATATAAAATAAATTATCATTTTTCGTAACCTGTGGACACTAGTTCAGTTGTGGTTGAATGACATGCATCTAGCAGAGACCCTTTGTTTTGTTATTGCCTTTCTCCATGTATTTTTTGTTTTGGGGGGGGGGGGGGGGTGGTTCGTCGTCCTTGCTATATTGTCTCCATTGCTATAATACGCATGCCAAATGCAGTCATTTTTATCATAGAGTTTCAAGTATTCCCATGGTCACTCGATATTTGTCAGTGGCTTTATGACTTTCTCAGTACACTTATCTACCGTAATAGTTAGTGTAACAAACACGCCTACCTGGTGTTCTATATACTATACTTATTTCATCACCTGCTAGGCTTTTTTTATCTGTTTTTAATTATGTCGATCGCGGTGTTGAAGCCTTGCTTTTTGGTGAGGACCGAATATATCAATACTCCCCAGCATTCAGGTCATACTCATAATAAGTGTTTTTCTGCACCGTAATATTGCTTTATATTTAAATAATCATTTCCCACTGGTTTTGTCCACCTATGGGTCTGTATTTGCTCTTGCCTATACCCATGTCTTTAAAGGGCTATTTTAGATATCCTGTAAACCATAATTGCTGTAAAAGCCATCAGTATTTAGTACTGATTCTTGGGTTTACTATTAATGATACCCGCTCTTTTCAATATTGTCACCTTAAGTTTATGATTACCCTATTATTATGCTTATCGCTTTGTATATCTTTGTATCTTAGTTGTCAAACATTACAATTTTTTTAAAAAAAATTAATAAAAAACTTCATATCATCACACACAACACACACACCCCTACACCCTCTCACTCTCTATCTCTCACCTCCTCTCTCCTCTCTGCCACAACACACAACAACACAGCAACACACACCCTACTTTTACACTGTTGTCATCATGCTTATATTAATGTCATTTACATTGTATCTGCCCCTACTGTCCAATTCGTTGGGTTTTTTCTATAACTAGGAGTGGGGCTAAACGCGTGAGATAAATCATTTTTTTGTCAACAACACTGCCGCCGTAGTGAGAACACACATTGTGATGTGCTCCTCAATATGTCAACTAAATCATAGTTTTCCATCTTAGTTTAAAATACATACAATTTATCCCAGTGGTTCATCTTGCACCAGTATTATTTTTTATGTACCTTCATATATGAAGCATCTTCTATCTACAGTGATATTTGTATAATATTGGATAACTGAATCTCGCTCCAGCATGCAGCTTTTGTGTATAACACAACACATGCAAGACCTTGATTATAAACACGTACACATTGAGAACAATGGCAGTGGTCTTAACTTGACTGTGCCCCCCTCTTCAATTCCAACCATTCTGGTTTTTCAGGGATTTCCAACACAGATGCATATGCTAATGATGTTTTAACGTCAAGGAGAATCGCAGTCATTCACACTGAAAGTAAAGACTGTGAGGACTTCAATAAATTTCCAAATACATGACTCAGAATATGGCCCAGCCTATCTATACGATAAATAAAGGATGTTTACAGATGCCTTCCGCAATCTGCCACACTAGCTACTGTGACACTATACCCAACAACCCGGAGAGTACACATTCAAGGTGTGGAGCTAAGCAAGGGTTAAGGGATGTTATAAATACTACGTCTTTTATACAGACAGCAGCATCTTGAACATAGTACATGTACCTCTGCACCACTCCATAGCAGACCAGTGCCACACACCAAGTACCCCATACAGTTTATCTATGAGCAGTCAACCATTATTACCAGCACAACACAATGTCTCAAGCGGATCACAAACAGGCCAGGGAAGTGATTAGCCCCATCAAGGACACAAACTCACACTTCAGTGAATCTAGTCAGCCATGTACATGTAGAGCTCTTACAGGTAAAACCACATTTGGAAAACACAAACTTGGAAAACGCAAACTAATTCTGGCAAACTGCAATGGCAACCCTAACCCTACAACTGGGACCACAAACAAATGAGGGCTTTCCCAGCATGGAATCTTTGATGTAATCAAAATTTCTAGCCTAAAACAGGCTAATCAGAATTATTTAAACATAACAAAAGATGAAAGGCTAGGGTTGATGAATCTCACACAGGCCTACGCTCAGCTAGCACAAAGTTACTCCAAGCTACTAAACAAAATTGATTATTTTAACAGCTGAGAAGGAAAGGAGGAAAGTCTGAAAAATCAAACCAAAATGAAATCTTCAGGGCATCCCAAAGAAACTGCATTACCAAAGGTTGAGCATCAAAGTCATACTGTCCCTTGTCAAACTCATGCGGTGCCGTTCAAAGATCAAACAACACACAAAACAGACATTCATACCTGTAGACATAAAAACACAGGTCCAACACAACATCGGCATGCTCTACCAACAGGATCAAACACCCATACATGTACCTCACTCACCAACACAAAAACAGGACATATGCAGAAAATGCAAATCAATAGGGAAACAACAACTCCAAAAAAGACAACATCGTCACCAAAACATGAAAAAAGAAAAGATAATGTCTACAAACAAATACACAAAAAAAACTGCACAAATCCTAATTTTCTTCAAAACAGTAGGGGACAAAAAGGAATAAAGAAAATAGAAATCCACAGAGAGAAAAACTACAAAGTGTATGCAAAAAGTTGAGAGGCAAGAACAATTGCGTGAAGTCAGAAGCTTGTGAAAGACACAAATGAGCAATCGCTGATTTTGTAATTCTACAGGCATGGACAAACACAACAGCCCGTAAATCCATTGAGGAGGCTGAGCAAAAGGCTCGATGCCTTATAGAAACCACATTAACTAATTCCCAACGCTAAACTAATTCTATCTGGGATTCTACCCAGATTCTATGATGACAAAGCAAATTGTTGCCAAAAAAACAAATGAATGAAAAGTTTCACATACAAACTGCAACCTAAGTCATAGTGTCCAGATTGTTGACCAACACCAAAATCTTGTTCTAAACTGAAAATGTGGATGTTTGGTGAGGAAGGACTTTACTGGGCAACGTCCACCTGAAAAACAGAGGACTGAGTTCGTTTGGTGATAAATCTTCGAAAATCAATTGACACTGGTTCAAAAAAACCCCTCCTCGCACACAGAACAGCCAAACACATAGGATTGTGCAATTCAGTCTTGCAGACCAAGAGGTACCAAAATGAAGATGACATCCATACATAAAACCGGTGCAAGGTAACCAAAAAATGGTGGAGCACATGCAGTTTGTCAGTAAACTTGTATTTTTTACCCATATTAGACTAAATCATATAATTTGCTGTGAAATGATAACATTAATGAGAATTGTAACTAGTTTACACAGGAGGAATATTTAATCAAATATAACCTAAAACAACACGCTAATTTTTCAATACTAAAATTAAATATAGCAGCTCGATCTAAAAATTTTGATTAAATTAAAAAGGACCATTTAAATGAATTAATCATGACTTTTCAGTTATTGGTTGTTGTTGTGTGAGCAGGAAACCTGGTCAAAATGTACATCCTTGATTATTTAACTTAAAAGATTATAACCTCGAAGCTGTAAATAGAATTGATTTCTATATAGGTGGTGTACGGCATTTATGTCTCAAATAATATAAATATAAAAGAGAACCGATTTTTGTTTTTGCAAAAATTAAAAAAAAAAAAAATGTTTTATTGAAATTAGGAAATCATAATGATTTCAAAAAACATAATTGTTGTGTTAATTTATTGACCTCATCACCATAGTATGAATGAATTTAATACATTTTGACAAATAATTAACAAAAATGCTTGTGAGAAAAAAATAATTAAGTATGGGTGATGTTAATATAAGATATCCTTAAAGATAATGACAAACTATAAGTAGTAATTTCATTGACATGATAGACTCATATTCCTGCTAACCTAATACTTAGACCAACCAGTATAACTGATAAAGTGCACATTAATAGGAATATTCACCAAAATCTAACAATAATAGTGGAATCTACTAATTATAATATACTACCATCTTCCAAACTCACATTAACAAATAATCAAATTGACTCTTCTTAAATAAAAGCAAAAACTATAAAGTGCTTAGAACTTCTCAATAAATAATATCAGAGCTCTACAAAAAGCTTATGTCTGAAACAATTGATAATCTATCCAAATATGATGATATCAACAAGGCATTATATAAAAAACTTTATTGAACTGTTTAATATCTTACTCGATAAGTTCACACCACACCAAGGAAAAACAAAATAAATCTAAGTCTAAACAAAATCACCATGGATAACTAAGATTTAATAAATGCTATAATAAAAAAGAGTTAAGATTTATAAAACAAATACTAAATAAACCGAAACCCCACAAAAAGAGAAACTAAATATAAGACAATTAATAACAAAGTTAAAAACGATTAAGGGGAATGCTAAAAAGCACTATTTTGGAAATCAAAATAAAAAAAAGAACAGAAAAATATTAAAAATTACCTGGAAAATACTTAAAACATTATAAAAATAAACCAAACTAGCTTTGTTAATAACGATTTAAAACCGAATATTGATCAAATGATTAACGATCCTACCAAATTCTGAATATTTTAATGACTTTCTCATGAACATAGGCCCAACATCAGGTCAAGCAAATACAAAAGACTAATACTAGCTTTTAAACTTTCTCTTATAATCAATCGATAGTACAATGATCTTTACTCCCATCACAGAGGATGAGTAGTAATTAAAGTTATCAAAATTTAAATGCTAAAAAATGTCCAGGGTGGGGGGGTGGGGGGGGAGGACGGGGCGCTAGTGTCTGTGGTGGGGGGGTGAGGGGGGGGGGGGGGGGGGGAGGGGGGGGGTGGGGGGGGAGGGGGGGGGTGGGTGGGGGGGTGGGGGGGTGTGGGTGGGGGGGGGTGGGTGGGGGGGGGGTGGTGGGGGGGGGGGGGGGAGGGTGGGGTTTTTTTTTAAAAAAAACCCACACAAAAAAAAACACTAAAAAAACAAACAAAAAGAAAAAAATTAACATAAACACAACAAAACAAAAAAATACGCACAAACACAAAAATAAACAAAAAAAACAAAAAAAAAAAAAACAACAAAAAAAAAAACAAAAAAAAACCAAAAACCACCAAAAAAAAAAAAACAAAAAAACAACAAAAAAAAAAAAAAAAAAAAAAAACAAAAAAAAAAACAAAAAAACAATACAAAAAAAAAACAAAAAAAAATAAAAAAAAAAAACAAAAAAAAAATTTTGGTTTGTTGTTTTTGTTTTTTTTGGGGGGGGGGGGCGGGGGGGGGGGGGTGGGGGGGGGGGAGGGGAGGGGTGGGGTGGGGGGGGGGGGGGAGGGGGGGGTGGGGGTGGGGGATGGGGGGGGGGGGTGGGGGGGCGGGGGAGGGTGGAGGGGGGGGTAGGGGGGGGGGGGTGGGGTGGTGGCGTGGAGGGGGTGTGGGGGGGGTGGGGGATGGTGGGGGGGGGGGGGGGGTGGGGGGGGGGGGTGTGGGTGGAAAAAAAAAAAAAAAAAAAAAAAAAAAAAAAAAAAACAAAAAAAAAAAAAAAAAAAAATAAAAACAAAAAGGGTGGGGGGGGGGGGTGGGGGGGGGGGGTGGGGGGGGGTAAAAAAATTAAGGGGGGGGGGGGGGTGGGGGGGGGGGGTGGTGTGGGGGGGGGGGGGGGGGGGGGGGGCGGGCTTGGGTGGGGGGGGGGGGGGGAGTGGGGGGGGGGGGGGGGGGGGGGGGGGGGGTGTGCGGGGGGGGGGGGGGGGGGGGGGGAGGGGGGGGCGGGGTGGGAGGGGGGGGGCGGGGGGGGGGGGGGGGGGTGGGGGGGGGGGGGGGGGGGAGGGGGGGGGGGGTGAGGGGGGGGGGGGGGGGGGCGGGGGGGGGGGGGGTGGGGGGGGGGGTAAAAAATATGGGGGGGGGGGGGGTGGGGGGGTGGAGGGGGGGGGGGGGAGAAACTCAGGGGGGGGGGGTGGGATTTTTTTTGGGTGGGGGGGGGGGGGGTAAAAAAATTAAGGGGGGGGAAGGGGGGGGGGGGGGGGGTGGGGGGGGTGGGGGGGGGGGGGGGGGTGGGGGGGGGTATTTTTTTAGGGGGGGTGGGGGGGGGGGGGGGTGGGGGGGGGTGGGGGGGGGTATTTTTTTAGGGGGGGTGGGGGGGGGGGGGAAAAAAAAAAAACAAACAAAAAAAAAAAAAAAAAAAAAAAACAAAAAAAAAAAAAAAAAACAAACACAAAAAAAACAACACAAAAAAAAAAAAAACATAAAAAAAAAAGAAACAAAAAAAAAAAAAAAAAACAAAAAAGAAAAAACGAAAAAAAAACCAGAAAAAATAAAAAAAAAAGGAGATAATAAAAAAACAAAAAAAAAAATGACAATTTGTGATTGTAACAGAAAACAACAAAAAAAAAAAAAAAAATAAAAAAGGGGGGTTTTTCTGTTGGTTGGGTGTGGGGGGGGGGGGGGGGAGGGGTGTTGTGGTATTTTGAGGGGGGGGGGGGCGGGGGGGGGGTTTGTGGTGGGGCGCTTGATCAGTTTTGGGGGGGGGGGGGGGGGGGGGAATGTATTGTTTTTGGGGGGGATTTTTGTTTTTGTGGTTTTGGTTGGTTGTTTGTTTTATTATTTTTTGTGTTTTTCGGCAATCCTGTGATGGGGAGTGGGGGGGAGGGGGGATAAAAAAAAAATGGGGGGGGGGCGGACAAGGGGGGGGGGGGCGGGGGGGTGGTCCGTGTAATAAAAAAACAAAAACAACAACAAAAATTTTAAAAAAACTGCTTTTGAATTAAGCATTACCCGCTTACTATCATATTCAACATGTCCATACAAACAACAGGCACAGTACCTATAACTTAAAATTGCCAGAGTCATTCTTATTCATAAAAAAAATAAAAAAAATAAATTTACTAAACTAGCAATTTCTGTCTACCGATTTTCAAAAATTTTAGAAGCGTCTTGGTTCTTGTTTTTTACCAGATTTGCCATTTCATTTATTGACAAACAAAATATACTTTTGAAAAACAATTTGGATATCGTCCCAAACACTCTACAATTATGGCAATCACAAAGCTTGTGCCCACAAAATTACTTCAGGCTTCCATAACAATCAAACAACTGCGGGCGTATTTTTGGACCTTCCAAGGCATTTGACACTATAAATCATGAGGTCCTCTTAGTTAAAATGCATCACTATGGCTACAGAGGTATGTCTTGGAATGGTTCAAAATTACCTCACAAACAGAATTCTGTTTGTTGTTACAATAGTCAACAAATCTTAACTAACATATCGGACATGTATGCCACAAGGCTCTATTTTAGGACCTTTGGGATTTATCATTTCAGTTAATGATATCCAAAATTCTGCTCATTGAATTGTCTTATATGATATGCAGATGGATACTAGTGACATTTACATCACATCCATGATAGTAACAAACTAAAGACAATAATTGAATAATGGTATAAGTAAGCTACACACCTGGTTCAAGACAAATAAACTTTCACTCAAATCTTTCTTGAAAAAAAAACTAACTATATGCTTTTTGGCCACTCCACAATAAAACAAAATTAAATAACTCTTTGAATATCCCCATCGATAAACCAAATAAATCAAGTTGAATGCTTTAAAATTTTAGAATCACTATCGACCAAAATCTAACATGGAAATAACATTGATCAGTGTAGGAACGAAATGTTCAAGCGAGTTGGGATATTTTATACAAAGTAAAGCAACTTTTACCTGAAACTGCACTTTTTAGTCTCTATAACACACTGTTTCTCTCACATATCACATATGTATTCACTGCATGGGGCAAGTGCATGCAACACTTGAAAGGGAAAAACTGGCACATACTGAAAAAGCGTGCACTGAGAGCAGGGAGCAACAGTGATTACGAAGTGATACTAATCCTTTTTTTGTTAAATATTAACCAACTAAAAATAATGGATTTGTGTAACATAAATGGAACATTATGTACAAAATACCATCAAAACCAGTTGCCCTCCACATTTGGACAAAAACGTTTGGAAACAAATGTTTAAAAATCACTTATTCTACAACATGCAACAGATTCAAAATACCTAGTAGTAAACTTGATTAGTGTAAATCATTATCTTACATTGGGGTTTTTTTTAAACAATGGAATAGAACCAATAACATTCAAATCCAAATGTTATTAAAACTCAAAAAACTACTCATTCGTTTAATTATATAAAAAGTCACTCATTTAACTACAAATTATAGAAAAACAGAGTAGGGACTTGACAGGCTTTTTCGGCTTACTTTCCAGTATTCTTCCACTTCATTATATTGCAGGATACCAAAAAAAAAGATTATATATCATATTGGATGTAATATGTTTATACCGTGCTATGATTGTGGATAAATAAATAAATATGTGTTAATTTAATTGTAATGTTAATGTTATGTAATTGCAGTTTTATTTTGCACCAGTTTTGTTGTATTACATGTACTCTATCTCAACATGGAAATGACAACATTTTTCGCATGGGGTCTAAGAAAAAAAGTGCGCCGGGCAAAAATCCCAAAATGCCCGCCGTTTTCCCCCAAAATCACATTTTTCATTTTTGTGGTTGTTTTACTGGTTTGTGGTCTCTAACCCCCATTGTTTTTTGGGGTCAAGCAATCTGTTATTGCATCTAAAAATAGCTCTTATAAAGGCCATCAGGTTGTGCGTGAGTCAGCCTTGTTTGGCAACAATTTCTGCGTTTTTTACCTTAATTAGCAAAAAATTTTTGGCGGAAAGATTGCTCATTTCTTTGCATTGCCTTTTAAGACAAATGTGGCTTTCGATAGAGAAGTTCCAGGTCCTGACAACGGCCACTGGCACATTGTTCTCTGTGGTTTGTATGAATGCTCATCAGTACCGTGTGTTCGCTGCCAGATTCCATCTCTGGAACCAGCACGCATAGTGTGGTCCCACGGGAAAGTCTCCCCACCATTATTCATTCAAGTAGAAAACCAAATGTGTACCATCTTTTGGTGCCTAACTCTTACCAAATAACAGCAAGTGGTCAGTTAGGTTGGAACATAGGTCTCGAGGTGGAGTAGGAGACATTCCAGTTCTCTGTTTCTTGGGCACCCTTCAATGTTTCCAGATTCCTTCTCACATGGAAATACCATGCTTCCTCTGCTACAATCACCCCAACAAGCACAATAAGGTTCTCGATCAGCTATTTTTTGGAATTTGTTGACATTGTGACTGGGTCCCTGCGGACCATCTGCATCACGTTGAGGGTGACTCTCTGGATAATAGGGGGCGAGCTGTTTATTCAACGCTTACCTAGAGATGCATTTAACTTCTCCCAAGGGACAAAAGGCATTCCTTAAAACAAATATCTTATTTCAAGGACTGTTAATGATGTGTTTGAGAGATAATGAGAACCACATATGATTTATAGACTATAGGCCGATGTGAGGGTGATGTGGTTGAAAAAAAACCGGATGACAGAGGTCTGTGTGGTATTTTTGTAGAAGTCTCTTTGAGTGTTGTGCAAAATAGAGGAATTGATTAGAAAAGGTAATGAATTATATCACTATAGTGTTGAATGTTAAGCCTGGCTATAAACTATGAAGTTTAGAAAATTGGGTGGCTCTGAAAAAGAGTGTTTGCGAGGTATAGGCCTATAGAAAAATTTGCGAAAGGTTTTTTCGTTGTAGTAGTTTTCTGGTTTTAGGGGTTTTACTTTTTAGAGCAATCGAAGCATTTTTTTATTTTTTTCAGATGCCATACAAGCAATAACCCATCCAAGATTTGTGTTTGTTTTTATTATGGCAAGCCAGGTTTGTGGTCTAAACCGATGTGGGTTTGAGATGGGAAGGACGGTCAAAGGCCCCTCATTTCACGGTTTGTGGGGGCAGTATTTACTGTGCTTGTCGTGTAAACCTTAACAATATGTCTAGCCTTTAGTGCTGTGTGTGATGGACAGGTTGTTCGGTATATTTTTTTGTGTCATTATGGATAACTTTCGGTATTGTGTGCGTATAGTTTCATGTGGAGGCCTACAAAATCCATGGGACCGGGGTACCGCCGGTCCCAGCAGAAAATATTAAAGCTCCAGATTTTTTTTTTTTTTTTTTTTTTTTCAAATTTATTAATTTTCCCGAAGAGTTGTCTAATCCTCAGGATTTTTGACAAAGAAACATTCCATAAGCAATCAATTCACTCTTGTGTCCAGGTTTTATCCAATTTAATCTTTAGTGTACACAGTGGGGAAATGATAGTTTCTACCATCCCTTTTCTCCAGACTTTTAACATAGTCGCATTATTTTACAGAACTAGACCACTACAAAGTGTTAAAATTAATATAGTATCTCTGCAGTACCAGAGAAGTACCCCAAGGACAGTACATACATTTTCATTGAAAAGGGTGTTAAATTCATAGTAGTTCGAGTTTTTGCTCACGTGCATGGGGGGCAGCTGTTGGCAGCTAGCTGTTTACAATTCTTGGAAAATGTGAAAATATGAAAAATTGAGGCATTTCGTATAAATCATTCATACCTGGTTCTTAATTAGTTCTCACAACCAGTCTTTAACATTCCGTGAAAATACGATAATTTTTAAGAATGCCTTTGTCTTGGTAGGAATTTAAATGTTGTCTCTAGTAACAGTTGAATACAATAACCACTATTATATATGGCAAAAATTATCAAAAATGTGGCCCTTAATTCATTTTAACCGACAATTACAGTAATTGTAATGCATAAAGAATCTGGACCCCAACAAAACATAGGTTAGACACCCAAAACCACACAAATAGACCCACAAATGACAAAGAGTATGGCCAAAAACGTGATTTTTCAGGGAAACCAGCGGCCATTTTGGATTTTGGCCTGGCGCACTTTTTTCTTAGACCCCAGGCGAAAAATTTTGTCTTTCACTTGAGATAGAGTAAATGGAATACAAAAAACAACTGTTGCAGAAAATAAAACGAAAAATCACCCATTTATAGCCCACTCCTACTAAATCTTACCCCTCAATTCCAAACTTTTAATTATGCCGCTAATAATATCTTATACTTTACATAATATTTATATGTGTTGGCTGCAGGTTCAGGGTGATCGTAAAATACACCAAACATGAGTTATTGTAATACGCCTACCTGGATTATTTTTTATTTGTTCATTACCTGCTAGGCTATATTTATTCTGCTTTATTAGTTGCTCGTTTGTGTAAGTATTCCTGATTTATTGTGCGACTCTTGCCTGGGGTGTGCGGCCGCGTGTGGTTCGCCCATTGCGTTTGTGCCGTTGGCGTGCTTGCACTCGCGACTGCTCTATTCTATGTCGATTCGCGGGTTTTTTGTGTGGATGTCTTCCTTGCCTTGTGGTGATGAACTAAGGATATCAATTACTCCCCAGCATCAGGGGTCATACAAAATATTGTATATCATATTGTATGTAATATGTTTATACCGATGTATGATTGTGGATAAATAAATAAATATGTTAATTGTAATTGTAATGTTAATGTTAATTGTAATTGTCATTTTATTTTTGCAACAGTTTTTTGTATTACATTTACTCTATCTCAACATGAAATGACAACATTTTTCGCCTGGGGTCTAAGAAAAAAGTGCGCCGGGCCAAAATCCAAAATGGCCGCCGTTTTCCCCCAAAAATCACATTTTCATTTTGTGGTGTTTTTACTTGTTTGTGGTCTCTAACCCCATGTTTTTGGGGTCAAGCAATCTGTTATTGCATCTAAAAATAGCTAAAAGCCATCAGGTGTAGAGTGAGCACCTGTTTTGGCAACAATTTCTGCTTTTTTTACCTTAATTAGCAAATTTTGCGAAAGATGTCCTCAATTTCTTTGGCATTGCTTAAGACAAAATGTGGCTTTCTATTAGAGAAGTTCCAGGTTCCTGACACGGCCACTGGCACAATCTGTTGCTCTGTGGTGTCCTGAATGTCATCAGTCCCGTGTGTTCGCTGCCAGATTCCATCTCTGGAACCAGCACGCATCAGGTGGTCCACTCGGAAAGTTCCCTCCCCATTATCATTCAAGTAGAACCCAATGTACCATCTTTTGGTGCCTAACTCTTCCCAAATAACAGCAAGTGGTTGGTTAGGTTGGAACATAGGTTCTTGAGAGTGAGACATTCCAGTCTCTGCTTCTTGGGCACCATTGTTTCCAGTATTTCCCTCTCACGTGGAAATACCACTGCTCCTCTGCTTGACAATCATCCCCCAACAAGCACAATAAGGTTCTCAATCATCTCTTTTTCGGATAATTTGTTGACCTTGTAGAGGTCCCTGCGGACATCTGCATCACGTTGATGGGTGACTCTCTGGATAATAGGGGGTGAGCTGTATTCAACGATTACCTAGAGATGCATTTAAATTCTCCCAAGAAAAAGGCATTCCTTAAAAAAAATATCTTATTTCAAGGAATGTTAATGATGTGTGAAGAGATAATTAGAACCACATATGATTTTATAGAATATAGGCCTATGTGAGGGTTATGTGGTGAAAAAAACGGATGACAGAGGTCTGTGTATTTTTGTAGAAGTCTCTTGAGTGTATAGTGCAAAATAGAGGATGATTAGAAAAGGTAATGAATTATATCACTATAGTGTTGAATGTTAAGCCTGGCTATAAACTATGAAGTTTAGAAAATTGGGTGGCTCTGAAAAGAGCTGTTTGCTGTAGTTATAGGCCTATTGACATAATTTGCGAGTCTGTTGTAGTAGTTTTTCTGGTTTTATGGGTTTTATTTTTAAGAAGCATTTTAATTTTTTTTCAGATGCCATACAAGAAAGTAACCCATCCAAGATTTGTGTTTGTTTTTATTATGGCAGCCAGGTTTGTGGTCTATAACCTATGTGGGTGTAGATGTGAAGGACGGTCAAAGGTCATTTCACGGTTATGTGGGGGGCCAGTATTTACTGTGCTTGTCTTGTAAACCTTAAAATATTGTCTAGCCTTTTAGTGCTGTGATGGAACAGGTTCGGTATATTTTTTGTGTCATTATGGATAACTTTGGTATTGTGTGCGTATCGTTCATGTGGAGGCCTACAAAATCCATGGGACCGTGAGACCGCCGGTCCCAGAAAATATTAAGCTCCAGATTTTTTTTTTTTTTCAAATTATAATTTCCTCAAGAGTGTCTACATCCTCAGGATTTTGACCAAGAAACATTTCCTAAGCAATCAATCACTCTGTGTCCAGGTTTTATCAAATTTATCTTTATGTAACAGTGGGGAAATGATAGTTTCTACCATCACTTTTCTCCAGACTTTTAACATAAGTCGCATTATTTTACAGAAATAGACCACTACAAAGGTGTTAAAATTAATAGATATCTCATGCAGTACCAGAGAAGTACCCCAAGGAAGTACCTACATTTTCATTGAAAAGGGTAAATTCTAGTTCTAGTTTTTGCACGTGCATGTGGGTCAGTCTTTTGGGCAGCTAGCCTGTTTACAATTCTTGGAAAATGTGAAAATATGAAAAATTAGGCATTTCTATAAAATCATACCTGGTTCTAATTATTTCCTCACACATCTTTAACATTCCTTGAAATACGATAATTTTTTAAGGAATGCCTTTTTCTTGGGAGAATTTAACTGTGTCTCTAGGTAATCGTTGAATACAACTCACCACTATTATATATGGCAAAAATTATCAAAAATGTGCCTTAATTCAATAACTGCACAATTTACAGTAATTTTAACTGCATAAATGGAATCTTTGACCCCCAAAACATAGGGTTAGACACCAAAACCACACAAATAGACCCACAAATGACAAAGTTATGGCCAAAAATGTGATTTTTCAGGGAAAACAGCGGCCATTTTGGATTTTGGCCTGGCGCACTTTTTTCTTAGACCCCAGGCGAAAAATTTTGTCATTTCACTTTGAGATAGAGTAAATGGAATACAAAAAAAACTGTTGCAAAAATAAAACGAAAAATCACCCATTTATAGCCCACTCCTACTATAACTTACATCCCTCAATTCAAACTTTTAATTATGCGCTATATAATATCTTATTACTTTTACATAATATTTATATGTGTTGAGCTCAGGTTCTAGGGTGATCGTAAATACACTCAACACATGAGTTATTGTAATACGCCTACCTGGATTATATTATACTTTGTTCATCACCTGCTAGGCTATATTTATTCTGCTTTATTAGTTTGCGCGTGTAAGTATTCCTGATTTATATGTGCGACTCTTGCCTTGGGGGTGCGCCGCGTGTGCGTCGCCCATTGCGTTTGCTGCGTTGGCGTTGCTTGCTCTCGCGACTACTCTATTCTATGTCGATTCGCGGTGTGTGGAGTCTTCCTTGCCTTTTTGGTGATGAACTAAGTATATCAATACTCCCCAGCATTCAGGGTCATACATAATATTGTTTTTCATGCATCGTAATATTGCGTTGTATTTAAATAATCACGTTCCTCTCTGGTTTACACAACCTTCATGTATATGGTCTGTATTTGCTCTGTGCTACTCCATGTCTGTATAAGGAATATTTCAGTTATCTTGTAAACACATTTGCTGTAAAAGCCATCAGTATTTAGTACTGATCCTTGGGTTACTATTATGATACCCTGCTCTGTCAACATTGACACTCTATATAGATTATGACTTGCCTTTTATTATGCTTTTTGCTTTGTACAATCTGGTATTTTAGCTGTCAAACATTAGTTACGCTTTTTTTTTCAAATTACTTCCATATCATAACATATACACACACACGCACGCACACACCCACCCACACATACACACACACACACACACTCTTTCTCTCTCTCTCTCTCACTCATACACATAAACACATACACTCACACTCTGCTTTTACACTGTTGATGTAGTGTTGGAGAGTGCGGACGGTGGCATGATTGAGCTATGTTTGGAACCTACACATGTTTACATCATGCACTTCATTTGCAGTGTATACATCATTATATTGCTTTGTAATCTTATACTGTATACACATTTTGGTTTACCCAACCTATGCTCTGTGTTTTCAATGTGGCTTATCATGATGTAATTATTGTATAAGTTGTAAAATACATACATACCCACACCTATCCATGCGTACCCATCCACCCCAGCCCCACACACCCACTTACAAACATACAATACATATTCCTTTCATTCCCCATAATAATTATTGTCCTGTAATTCTACAAATATGATCATTCTGGTTATGCATTCCCAATGTGGCTTCTCATGACAAATGTTTAATATCTCTTTTAGATATCTCGTTTAACATAGCCACTTAATGATAATGTGCATTATGTATTATCATCATGTAATTTTCCATTGTATCTGCCCCCTTCTTTATTCTACCAACCGTGATGTCTATATTGTCGGTGACTTTAATGTCAATCTTCTCAATCATTCCACTCATCCACACATTAATGACTTTATTAACACATCACTTGCAAACTCTTATATCCCTAAAATTAACAGACCTACAAGAATTACGCATAACACAACCACGCTCATTGATAATATTATCACCAACTCCACTGACACAGACTCCACACCAGGGATATTTGTCACTGACACTACAGATCACTTCCCAATATTTCTCATTACATCACTTAAGCATAAGCATGCCACAAAACCAACAATCACTAAACGTGACTACAGAGATCACAACATTCGCACATTTAACCGTAGACTCAACACTGAATCATGGGAACATATACTCACAGAAAATGACCCTAACATAGCGTACAACAACTTCATTACAACTTATACGAAACATTACAAGGAATCATTCCCCTTACAAAAGAAGACCCTAAAAAATCGTAACCATAAGCAGCCCTGGATGACAACAGCAATTTCCAAGTCAATCAAACACAAGCACGGCCTCTATAAAACATACCTGAAGAAAAACACACCAGCAACCAAACAACAATACAAACAATACAAAAACAAATTTACCTAACTTATTATTATTTGCCAAAGAAAACAACACAAAACAGAACAAATTCAGAAACTCAAAAATGATCTCACCAAAACCTGGACATCCAACAACCTTATGGGTCGAAAGGTATCACTAAACAAACCCCCGACTTTTAATCAATAATAAACAGATAAACTGACCGGCTTGACATAGCTACGCATCAACGATCACTTCCCTAACCTGGGCAAAAAAAAGCTTAGCTAACAAAATTCCACCTTCAAATAAAAACCATTAACCAACACATTACAAAAAACACAGTCACCCTCACTGTCATGAATCCAGTTACTGTAGATTGAAATGCACAAACTTCGACACCTGTTAAAACCTGGTAAAAGTGCGGGGTACGACAAGATAGATCCTGGGGATTGCTAACAAACATATGATAACCATCTTTAAGCCTCTGTGCACATATATAACAATCCACGTCTCACCGGACCTTCCCAGATCACTCAAATCAGCCAAAAGTCATTCCTATTTACCAAAAAAACAAAAGATGCACTGCCATTGCAAATACAGCCCATTTCTGTTCTTCCATCCTTCAAAACTACTTGAAAAAAAGTCATGTAACACGTCTGATCTACATTCTTCAAACAAGCACAACATTCTTGTCGATGAACACTACGGTTTTAGGCCCAAACGCTCGACGTACATGGCACTCCTTGAACTAACAACCCAACCTTAACCTTGCACTAAAAAATAGACACTCCCACACCATGGGGTATTCATGGATCTCTCCAAGTCTTTCGACACCATTGACCACAAAATTCTTCTTCCCCCCCCCCCACAACGCTTTATATTACGGTTGTCCGTGAGTAGCCTTGAGTGGTTCAGGAGTTACGTAACTAACGCTCCAATCAGTCTATGTTCCACTCCACCGCATCATACATCAAACATAATCACAGTTGGCGTACCGACAAGGCCAATCTGGACCCTACTTTCATTTTTACATGAATGACATCACCAACATCTCACACCCTTAAACAACTTATTTGCAGATGATACAAACATTTTTCTTCCAAACCGAACATTACTGCACTCTAACAACATGAATCATGAACTCGCAAAAATCAATGACAGAACTCACAATTGCAAGTATTTATCACTGAAAACACTTAATTAGAGCACCTCAACCACTTCAAACAGCGCTCTTCAGGTTTGACTATCCCAACAATTATTTACTCCGAACTTCAGCAATTACTTACCACCCAAACAGACAAATCCACAGCTATTTTAAGATTATTTTATGTTTTCTCAGGTTTTGACAAGCCGACAAACTCATCTTCCCTCCCAAAATCTTCCTCTGATGAAAAGCACTTTATGCAGAATCACGCGCAAAAGCTGTGGAAGGATTTTCCAGAATCCATCACAACAATTACAAACAAAAATACTTTTAAAGCTCAACTGAAAAAACAGTTCATCAACCAGGTACAAATTCTTTTTAATTTTCTCCCCAAGTCCTTATTCTCTCCTCACCTGTCTGCATCTAGTATATCTCTATTCCTTACTTTGTCTTCACTCTACCCCTTCTACGCTGCTTCATCATTATGAAATATTATACTACCTCAGCAAGACATTGTTGAAAAGGTCGGTCCTTCCTTGTCCAAACCCGTGATCTCGTATTCCCGTTACAAGTGTTTGTTGACTGAGATATATTGTTTGTCTTTGTGTGTTGTCGTCTGTCTTTGTATGTATATTGTCCTATGTACTATATATATCACCCCTTACTGTGCAATTTTTTGTAATATTGAAGTATATTTGACTGTGTATTACAGGGCCAGCAAAAACCATAAGCCCTATCGGGCTGTCCATTACTGGGTCCTAGCATATCATATCCCTCACCAGTTAATCTTATACAGTTACAATTTATTCTTTTATGATTATTATATAATATACTGTATTATATATTCTGTCACGTTCGATCTATGTTATGTAATAAACTGAAAATGAAAACTGAAAATGTGGTGGAAATCTCAATATCAAATGGAAAGTGCATCTTCCAATATGATGGACTGCGCGCAGCACTTGTCCCGCATGATTCTAATGAATTTTGGATCTAAACTATCACCTGAAAGTGACACAAATCCCTCCGAAACAAAAGGCTTAAAGTCATCTCTTACTTTTTGTGTCAATTCCCTTTTGTGGGATTTCTTGTTTTTGAACAGAAGAATAAACTTTTGACCTCAAAGTAAACAACCTATTGGTTTGACTCACTTTTGGCTCCATCCTTTTTGGGTGGATAGCCATGTAGCTCCCAACACCGTGACCTTGTATGTCCTGGCTTCTTACAATGATTGCATGTGAACTGTGATTTGGGTCCCGTCCCATGATTTTGATTAGCACCATTACTTTCTTTACTCCCCTTTTCATGGGAACCTGACTGGATTTCCCCTCCTGAGTTCTACCATGAGACGCTTTGTTAGAACCCGACTTATTGTTGTACTTGTTGTACCTAGTAAATTCTTGGCTAGGCCTACTTGTATTACTTAGCTTATGTGTCAAAGCATAGTCGTCGGCCTTCACGGCTGCTTCACGCAAACTGTCAATTTTGTTTTCATCCAGATGTGTTTTGATATCTGGATGTAGACACTGCTTGAACTCTTCAACTAACATCAACTCCCTAAGTAGACCAAAATTTTGCCCAATTTCTTTTGAGAGAAGCCAGCGATCAAACATCTGCTCCTTTACACGGGCAAATTCAACATGGGTCTGGTCATCCTTTTCTGAGAAGACTTGAATTTTTGTCTATATGCCTCTGGCACCAATTCATATGCTTTGAGCACTGCTTGCTTAACCTCGTCATAATCACTACATCTGTCTAATGACATGGCCGAATATATTTCTCGGGCTTTACCAATGAACATTGACTATAATAACAAAGTCCACGACTCCTTGGACCATTTCAAGCTATTGGCAATTTTCTCAAAGTGTAAGAAGTATTTGTCTACTTCTTGTTCCTGAAATTTTGAAACCAGGCGAATATTTTTCGCCGCATCAAAACCAGAGGGTTTTGTAGAGTTTGATGAGCTAGCCTGTTGTTTCAATTTTTCTAACTCTAACTGAGCTTCAAGCTCTTTTTGTTTCATCTCATTCTGCAATTTTTCCTTTTCCAATTCCTTTTCCTTTCCAATTTGCAATTCAATTTCTTTTTGTCTCATTTCATTTTGCATTTTTATCTCCAATTCCTTTTCTTTTTGTTGCATTTGCAATTTTTCTTTTCTAATTCAATTTCCTTTTCTTTCTGTTCCTTTTGAATTTGTATTTCTAACTTTTTCAATTCTAATTCTTTTTGAATTTCAAGCTCTTTCAACTTGACGGCATCACCAGTGCCCTGTTCAAGAACCTCTTCTATCTTTTCCAAATATGAACTATCCCAAACATCTTCCTGGACAAATTTTTCAATCAAATTATTTTTGATGATCTGCTTTCTCATAGCATGTTTTGCCTTAAGTCCTAAATGCTTGGCTAGTTTCATTAACTCAGGCTTCCTCAGCTCATCAAACTTCTCCCAAGTTATTTGCCCAATAAACTCTTCTGGATTAAACTCCATTGTGATTGTATTCTACAACACAATATAATATTGACTTGAACCAAACTACAAAGTAGTACATGTAATACACACAAAATTTTGTATGTCAAAATGTGCACAATGGTTTCAATATTATCACACTTTTAATGTGTAAATTCTGAACAACAAGGCTCAATTTTATCTAAATTCAATTCCCGATGACGAGCCCCAAATTCTGTTATGACGTCTCGTAGACGTCAAAGGTCAGAAATACCTTACGAACACAAATAAATGAGCCTTGTGCACAAATGATATGAATTTTATAATATAACAGATTTAATGCTTTTTAATCAGATCAATTTGGTTCAAGAATTTGGTATGACGAAAACAAAAATTACATAAAATCACACAATATTTATATAGTACTTATAGTACTTATAGAGTTCTCTAGTGTCCTTTGTTGAAAGCGTTGCAGTTCAACGATGATATGTCCTCACAGCGAAGACTCCAATATGACAGTGCATAAGTTCATATAAATATAAAGATAACTTTTGTCCAGCAGTTCAAGACGACAAGGTTAAATAAGTCCCTCGACGACACTAATATTCCACAGTATATCAGTCCAAGATAATCACCACTATCTATTTCTATCTGTCCACAATTTGGAATCCTTATATCCTATTTTGATTCCCAGCACTTCCGGCTTCAAAGACGACAGTAGAATAATTATAGCACACTGCTCACGTGGAATTGAAAATATAATAAATCCTGGTACTATGTGAAGCATAAATCTACCATTATTGTAGATAAAAACTAGCTATAACTATAGCTCCTGATTACAACTGCTGGCGAATCTTCTGGCCAAGTTCTCCTTAATATATACACAATATATTTTAACTAGTATTTCCTACTACCTAAAATTAGGTATTACAACATTATCATGCATAAACATAACCTAGCACTGTCAAATCAGATTTCACAAAAATTACATCATCTGAATTGCATCATTTCACATTTTATAACTCCATGGGTAATCCCCAAATCAGGTAACATGTTTTGATCTTAAAGCATAAATAAGTTGGCTCAGTTTCTTAGTTTACATATTGGGGAATTCCCACTTCCCCTATTGTGCAATCTATCTAACAGGTGCACCTTGCACAAACAACACTAGGGGAATCTCCTGTTCTCTTTTTTTATCATAAACAAGGTACTTTTCCCTTGAGAAATCTTTTCTCAAATAAAATCAATAATATTTTAATCAAAATTTTGAGGGTAATTTTTTTAGTATGTGCACATTTTCTTGATAATGAATTAAATGTCATTTCCTTTTTCCCCCTGAATATCAGTGACAAATGGATGTACACCACGTTCCATTGACTCCAGCAAAATAATGGCGCTATTAATAAGTAAATCCGCCGTTATGCATATAGACCATTAGCGAAAATAGTCCCCAAAAGTCATTCATTTAGTATATGTGATGGGCGGATTTGACCTATTTAGAAGTGACAGTTATGGCCAAAACACAGTAGTGACATAGTTGGTAGTGAACAAATGTGGAGGTGACAGAATTGGCGTTGTCATTGATAATGACATGGTTGGTTGTGTCACATGTATTTAGCCATGTTCCTTGAAAAGCACCTATGACGTAAGTTGACAATATCGTTAGTGCACACTTATTCAGTCCGTATGTACACTAGATCTGGCGTAAGTTGAGATTTTAAGTGACATGGTTGGCTGATGTTTAAGCTCCAGAATGGGCTCTCAGAACTGTTTCTAATAGCCATTATAGAAGCAATACGGCGCCATTATTTCAAATCATAACATTCTATAATTTAGAATTGGGGGTATTTATGTATAAGTACAGCACAAATCGGTTGCCAACTACCTTTAATGGATATTTTAGTAGATCGACGCTATGACGTCCACAATTACAACACAAGGAATAAATATAATTATAATTTGACTCATAATAAGAAAGTATTTTCAGTTCAATCTGTACGGACATATGGACCTATCCTTTGGAATTCACTGAATCAAACACTGAAGCAATCAAATTCAACTAAACATTTTAGAAATCAATATAAAAACAACTTATTTTTAAGTATGACTATTTTTGGGATATTCTGGAGCATATAAGTCTTGTATTTGAAAGTTTTTGATTATGATATTATTTTGATTATAAATTATGTTCACTGAGTTTTCATTTTGATATTCTTTATGTGTAACTTTATGTTAAGGGGATGGTCGCTTCTGGCCTTTTTGGGCCTTTTGACCACCTCCAAAATTGAGGTTTTTAGAAATGCCTTTTGTGATTGTTGATGCGTATGATTTTTTTTATATTATGGAAATTAAGTTGATTCTGATTCTGATTGGCTAGCAATCCTCGATCAATTTCACTTTTTTACGGCGAAAACTTTCGCATTTCCCC
The DNA here is from genome assembly GCA_023653785.1 of Ophioderma brevispina. Classification (NCBI taxonomy): domain Eukaryota; kingdom Metazoa; phylum Echinodermata; class Ophiuroidea; order Amphilepidida; family Ophiodermatidae; genus Ophioderma; species Ophioderma brevispina. The sequence goes on from JAMKCH010001246.1 coordinate 113,558, forward strand.
TAGTTCCTCATGTTCTCCTTGTTGAGAATTTCCTTGTTCACTTACAAGTTACCCTCGTTTTCCCCACAACTCCATTCCATCCCCGTCGTAATAATGACCCCTCCAAAACAAGTTGGGATTCCCCACTTTTTCGCAATAATCCGCTGCTTTTAAAATATGCTTCTTCTTCTTCTTCTTGCGTATATGAGGCAGCAGCTAAATATGTTGTAAACGTGCTGTTTTCATTTTAGTCAATTTCCAATACACCAATTAAAAACAAACACACGAACAAAACAAAACAAAAAACAAGCAACACAAGAAGAAAAAGCAAAAGAACAAAACAAACTCAACTTTGAACTTCCCTATCCATTTACATTTTGAAGAAAACCCACTTCGAGTGGAATTATTATTTCGCATATACACTACTCTGACGTGAAGTCAGCAATATTATATGAAAGTGTAAGGATCGTAAACAACGAATACAACCTAGTTTAGCACTTCGTACTAACTGGAATCAGCATGTTTTACGATTTTGTTTAAATCAGTAGAGCATTATATGTTTGTACAACCTTGAATTATTTGGTAAAGCCTGCCCAACCAATTAGTTGCTACTAATTGTGTTACGAACTTTCGTGTTCCCGCCACTCAGTCACATGACAAGCACAAGTTAGCACATATACATGCAGTCTGCGCTGTACGGCACTGTTGTGTGGAGCTCTCCAAAGCGATGCAAACCACATAATTTTATGCATGTTAGGCAGGGGCGGATTTAGAGGGGGCGCCCCCGGCGCGCGCCCCCTCTATTTTTTGCAGAGTACAGGGCGCCAGGCGCCGCATAGAGCGCCGGGCGCACTGTAGATCTAAAAAATGACTTCTTTTCGCACAGGCGCCGTATAGATCTTGAGCATGAGACAGGGTGTACAGGCGCATGTAGCGTGTGTGGCGCCCAAAAGACGCGTATGTCTACCACCCCCCACCCCCACACACCACGACTGGAGCATAATGAATAAAAATTTTTTAATTTTTGTCGATCGGCAAGCGCAGCGCGAGCCGGAAAAAATTGGCGCCCCTCTATTGAAAAAGCCTGGATCCGCCACTGTTAGGCGTAATAAGATTCACAACATTAGATGCTGAAGTTACAACTTAAAATTGTCTTATCCATTTGGCCGAATCTTGTTCATTTATCGGGCTTGTGCTTATGAGATGAACGACGCGTGCCTGGCCTACTGCGGTATACACTAAGACATGTCTTGACTCCATGACCGTGCCACATTGCATGGATATCCAGGATAGACCCATTGTATCATGGGTTAAGATCAAGAGGAGGCTTGTGCTCTATGACATGGTGACGGATTTAATATTCTAAATTAATTCGTTAGCCCTGGAGTCTCATGAAAATACAATGTATTTGTCCATGGGCACCATGGGGTGTGCCAAATCGTTGCCTATCCAGCAATTGGCTCAATCTTTTGATTATCGTTTAATTAAATTTATCTCTGAGGGAAGTGGGGAAGATTTGGGATCATAAAACCGGTTTAACTCCCGCTGTTTTTTTTTATTATAAAAGGAGATCTTACGCAAGGTATGCTTTGACAACGGACTGATATGTAGTTCTTTTTAGAGAAAACTGGAAAATATAGTATGGCTATTTTTGGATATTTGGGCGATAGATCGGCGGAATCAATATTTTTGCTTGTGAGAGAAGCAGAATGTTTGACCTAATACTGAAGTGAGAGTTCGGTATTGGACTGGAATTGGTCATTTTGATGTTTCATTTTGAAGAAAATGGAATCCAGAAAAACTGGTGGCATTATAGCGCTTAAAAAGTTGGCAAATCACAGATGCAAAAAAAAATGAGTAAACCATGGACCACTTCTGCATGAAAGTTATTTTGCAGAATTGATAAAATTTGTGTTGGAATGCGGTTGGAATTAAAAACATCATGCCTGAAATGAAATTTAGGCAGATTTCAACTAAGATGTATTTTGTTGTTTTTGGTTCAGTTGGAGATCAGTAGAGGCGATCATAATCGTCATTTCGCATGCTTCATTTTAGAAGGCCGCCAAAACAAAAAATTGGACAGCACTCCAATGATGTCGGATACAGTTAGAATGTTGTTTTTGATTTTAAAGTAGGTTATTAAAAGATAACCATATGAATAAAATTGGTGAATTTGGTTGTAATAAATAAATAAAATTTGTGAAATTATGTATGAAAGTGTGAATATTTTCTGGAAAAGAAAATTGAAAGTGTATGTTGGATTCATAAAATTCATGGTATTTTTGCTTGTGTTTGATTAACGCGATTGATATTCTAAATAATTCGTCTAGCCCTGGAGTCTCATGAAAATACGCTGTATGTCATGGCACCAGGGGGGTGTGCCAAAATCGTTGAACCAGCAATTGGCTCAATCTTTGACTATCGTTTAGTTAAATTTATCTCTGCGGGAAGTGGGGAGGTTTGGGTCCCATAAAACCGGTTTAACACGCCAAAGTCTGGTCTAAGCCCAGAGACCTCGAGAGTCGTTTGTATGATGCCCGCCAATGACAGGGAGATGTGCAATTCAGGAAATTCTTCATGAGACGCTTTCAAGGGGCACTTCTCGCTCGACCTTCATAAACCACGTTGATTACAATAAGGTGGCAGAGCTTCTCCGCATGCTGCTTTTTTTTTTATTTTAACAGCCGTGTTTAAACAGTTTGGGGACACACAATAATAAATTGTTACATTTGGTGTAAAATTTGTGTGATTCCTTATTTGCATCTAATAAGCCTATTTCTACGTGTTGTATCGCTTTGGATACTCGCCTGCAAGGACCAACTGCGTTTGTACAGCATAATTGTAGAGCTAATTGGTAATAGTTAATAGTTAACAAATTAGTTCAAACGGCCAAATTAACAACCCAAACCAGTAAAACTAGACATCGTTTTTACGAATTTATAAGTTTAGTAGAATTACCAAAGAAATAGTTCAGCAAATAGTAAACAGTGCCTTACCAACTTTTTAATTCAGTTTAACGAACATTTTCTCATTCAGAAAAACTCACTGAGTATGCCCAAAGATTAAACTCATAAAGCCTTCTTTACCAATAATTTAAATTGGTTAACCGTGACTTACAAACCATCAATTAGTAAAACTAGACATCGTTTTAATGAGGTTTTTATTAGTAAAAACTACTGGTTGATGTTTTCAGTGTAGTTTAAGGTTAATAGTCTCCCCATTAATTTCCACTACTTTCCACTCAATTCAATCTTATATATTCATTCCTTCAGGTGAAAGATTATTATGTATTTCTACAACTAGTACTCAACCTGACCCTACTTTTTCTGCCGAAGACTGCAGTGGAACTGCCACAATTACTTTTACGTATCCAGATAGCCATATGAAACAATTGACATGTGTACCAACCAATAATGCTATCGCTAAGTCGCCACCTCCCTCAACACACATCATCTTAGATGTTCTAGGTAAGAATCATGTAATCAACGCAGATTAGAATCAAGCCTGTAATTGTCTTAAGTGGACAATGATGCAATACACGAGTGTGGCCTACTGGTTAAGTACAGGGTATTTCCCCTTGCTCTTCAAAGTCCCTAGTTCAAACCTCAGTAGAACCACTTGAGGCTACGATTTAACCACATATGGTAATTTATTAAATTTGTATAGGAAATATTAAAACTAGACCGCCCTTCTGCTGATATTTATTTCGACTTGGGGGGGGGGGGCAAAATTAAGAAAATAATATAAGGTAAGACAAGTAAGATATACTGACCTAGTGACTTATAGGAATTTAGCTTATTCAGCATGTTCAGCATTATAAGTATAATGAACTTAATGTAGTAATGATACTAGGGTAAATAACTTGTAGAGGGTTACTAAATGACCCCCTATTAAGAAATATCCTGATAATTGC